>CM031239.1:7548733-7623427 GCA_018340775.1 Taxus wallichiana var. yunnanensis
AACCATTCCATCCACACTATTGACCTTGACCTCATACATCCTAGTCTCATAAATCAGGACCAATCAAAGTGCGTCTACACTTTGGGGAGACTACCTGTACATTCATTCCCTATGACTCATCTAAAAAAATTCTAAACTTTCATACATTGTGCAGATATCCAAATCATTATATCTTCATGATTCTTCACCTATTTATTTCATGTCATCATGAGACAAGAGTTAATATTGCTCCTATTAGGTATTGTGCATCTCATCCCTCTTGTGGTTTCTCCCATTTTGGATATTTTCACCTATGGTCTTGTCTAGAAGCTTCCTATGGAAAATCCTCCTTCCAAATAAGTTATCTCCTTAATAAGAAAGCTCTAAAAATTCTTTACTTAGATCTTTTGACTACCCATCTCAGTCTTCGGTGATGAGCCATCATGTCCTACTAGTCGTATGGAACCGAGATTTAGGGGAAAACATTCTTTCCCAACAAGCGTAATGTAAAGTCAATGTAAAATAAATCAAAAATACAATAATAATAATGATAATAATAATTACACCTTTCATCCTTCACAATATTTGGTGATGAGCCCATGCTTCTTATTGGTAGCGTGAGGTTGGGAAAAGAGGAAGGTATCCTTACTCGCCTACATTTTTTCTTTGGTGATGAGCCCTTACCTCTTATTGGTGGCATGGGGAAAACGTAGAGGGTCATTTAAAAAAAAAAGGAAAAAAAAACCTTAAGACAATATGAATCAAAGGTGCTTAATCATACAAAATTCTAAAGAAACAATTTAGATGCCCATGTTAGGAGAGACAACCATTCCTTAAACCAAATCTTGTCAATCAATAGGCCACCTATGGGTCTAAGTCTAGTTAAGACCTATAAAGTGAAAATCATCTTGGAGTTGGTTAGGTAATCCTAATTAGATATGAGTCACAATTTCCCACATGGACCATTGTTAAACCTAATGTCTTTGCATCCATTCACTATCTCATGTCCTTCTTGACTCTCTATGAATGTTGAGCCCTCACATCTTCCTAGTTGCATGGAGTCAAGGGTGGAGTAAGACATCCTATCACTATATCATCTATAATACATTCTGCCAATGGAATGAAATATTTAATATTGTTTGAAAATGAGTTCCCAACGTGCAACATTTACACGTGTATGTTCTCATATCTCCTTTTGTCTATCATATCCTATCACCTCTCATGTCTTCTACTATCCTATGTTCCAAATAGTTAAGACATTTACCATCTATTGTATCATCCATCTTCACTCTATCCATCTTTAAATATCGATGAGAATCTTAGTTCTTACGTGAGTTCGGAATGGGTCCATGGTCACTAACATTTCTCATGATCACTATCACAACTAGGTCCCTCACATCGATACCTAGTCAAAAATCCAAAATAAGTAAATATTCCAAAACTACCAAAAACATATAAAACCAATAAAAATCTATAAAAAAATTGAAAAACAATCCAAAAATCCTAAACATTTGCAAAAACTAAAATCCCCAAAAATAATTATTCCAAATCTACCAAAACATATAACACAAGTAAAAATCTACAAAAATTAAAAAAACAATCCAAAAAAAGCCTAAATATTTGCAAAAACCAAAAATCCTAAAAAGAAAATATTCCAACTATACCAAAAACATATAACACCACAAAAATCTACAAAAAAATTAAAAAACCATCCAAAAAACCTAAACATTTACAACAACCAAAAATCCCAAAAATCAACACATTGACTCCTATCCTGGTGTCCATTCCAAATATCAATCAATTAATCAAAACATCCTAATCCAAATCCCTTGCATGTATCCTCGCTTGGGGAAATATTGGCTCTCATTTTCTCCCTTACATGTATCCTTTTTGGGGCAATGACCCAATCAATCTCGAATCATCTTACCCCTTGCATGCATCCTTGCTTGGGGGCAAACCAAATCAATCAATCATCACTGTGGAACACATTAGGGACAAAGTTAAGTGTCTTTATGTAAAGTTGTGTTGCATTGTTACTTTTCTTAGTTAGTTGTTGACCAATTACAAGTTTATTGTTTATCATCTTGGTTCATTTATAGCCAGGGTGCATACATTTATTGTGTATATTGGGTTTGTTTTTACTTTTTTATTTGTTATGTGTATGTTTGTTTACACACATAATGAGTTACTCATCATGGTTCTTTAATAATCATGGTGTAAACTATATTGTGCAAAAGCAAACTATAATGTTATAAATTATAAAATATGAATGAAAGCTAAAGCTACGAGAAAAGTCATTCCCATCATCATTTCATCACAATCAATATCAAATCAAACCTTAGCCCTTCTTATAACCCTAATTACAGTTTGACCCTCCATTTGTTTTATGAGCCCATTTTCCCATCTCTCACACAAAATTTTCTTATTCCTCCTATCAAGCGATTGTCCACCATTTTGTCGTGTCACTCATCTACTTGAGGGGGCACTCCTCGGCACAATCTAGACTCGTTGGGGCATCAAAACACTTCACCGGGCAACAAAACACTTCTTTATGATTCATTCACTAATCTACATGCACGCGTCTACTATCTTTAAAATTTTATTACTTTGTAATAACACTTTAAAGAGGGGCAAATGTAGACACCCTAAAAATACCCATTACACATCGAATGTCTAACAATAATATTAAATTCATTATTCACCCATATCCCACTTCTAGAATTAATTTAATTAATTCTATTACACTCACTATACACTATACACCCCTTTGGCTAATTTAATTAGCTATTTAAATAAATAAAAATCAATTATCTACTCACCTTCCACTCATCTCCACTTCACTAGCCAACTCACTCAAGTTGACTAGTCACCCCACTCAAGTTCTAGAATCCTAAAAACATGGAAGCAAATATGCACATACAATTTGGAATAATTCAAGAGCCAACTAATTTGAAATAAAGCCTCTTAATTTCTTATTCAAAGGTCCAACTACACAAAATAAATCAACCATGCTAAATAAGGAAAATGAAATCAATAGCCTGCAACTCAGTCAATTCCACCTTCCTCAATCCATGGCTTCTTCTACATCTATAAATAAGAAGTTTCATTCCTCTCAAATCATCATTAGAAGCTTGAGGAATTTACATTGTTACTCTGTCAAATTGCCATTGGAAATCACTCTTGCATATCATTATGTTGTCCAATTGATCACTCAATCACTAATCCATTCATTCATCCAATCAATCAATCGTCAATCATCCATTATTGCTCGTGGTTTGGCTTCAATTCCATTCAGAATATCTTGGAGCATCCACAAATCAAAAGGAATCAATCTCTCATCTAGATCCAACAAGAGTGTCACTCAACCCCACTCTTTAGTTGGTCCAATATGAGGTTGTAAGGAGCTTGCTTAAGAAAGGTTTACACTTTATTTGTTGTTTCTTTCTTTCTCTATTTGCATTTTCTCTTGTATACACTCGCATTCAAAATCTAATCTCATCATTTATCTAACTCTTCTCAGTAACTTTCTTATCTTTACATTATGCTCTATTGTCAATTATGACAATATTATTTAATCAAAGCAACATTAAACCTTTGATATTCATGACACAACTTTGAGTTCTAAGTTTCATCTCTTATGTTCAAAAATGTATGGAAGGGTCGGGATGTAAGGTCCAATCTTGGCTAACCTCGGACAATCTCGCCCCTTCACATCCACCAAATCTGATTTCAAATTCAAATTCTTCTTTGGGTCATTTCATATCCTATGGTTTACCTTATTAGAATATTTCACCGATGAAATGCTATATAAGAGTCATTATCACTTTATAACTCACCTAACACTCTTACAAGTTACTACTGCGCAAAGGTCATTTCAAAAGTGCTCAAATGGTACCTAAATTTTTACAAATTAGATACACATAATCTAGAGAAATCCCTACTACAAGTTTGAAGCACTCAACTAGGTCAAAGAGTCTAGCTTCCTCCATTTCCAAGCATGCAAAGGTCATAAAGTCATGTCTTAACAAGAGAAAAGTCATTCCAAGCATTATAAAAGGGTTTCAATCAATAAAGGGTTAGGTCACATAGCTAAGGCACACATCTCACTATTACCATGTCGGTACATTCTATACCGTGCAATTAGCTTATTATCTTGATATCAAGAGACACAAAGTACCCCTAAGGGGTTGGTTAGCTATTCACACTTGTACAAGCACATATGAGAACTACACGAGGCTTGATCTCATAATGAAGGCATGTAGTGTAACACTTTGACCGATTCAACAACTGGGAGTCTAGCTACTAAGGGTAGTCTAACCTCACCACACACACATATTTTCTCCTTTTGGTTTACTAATGCTCCAATGAAGGGTTATGTAGGTTGTTAGGGTTTCCACTTTGTTGTAGATGATTATAGGTCATCCTGAAGTTATGTGAGAAGAAGTGACATATAGTGAAGGTCATTTCTAAATAAGTGAAGCACTCAAAAATTTGTTAATCCAGTTAGTTGAATGGTTTGAAATAGTACAAATCCAAGCCATGACCATTGTTTCACCTTTTTCTTAGATTGTTTCTTTGAAGTGTTGACAAAACAAATAGGGTAACGGGCATAGGAGGAATACCTATTCAAATGTCGATTGATGGGTTATTGCGCGCATATGACTTCCAAATCCACAATTGATCGTGAGAGATTCCTTTTGGCTAGGAGGAACTACCTGTAATGAAAACAAGACCACCAGAAGGAATTAAACAATATGGGCAGTGAACTACCTAGCGTAAGCTAGATCCGGGAAGTATGATACTTCCTAGATGGTTATCAGTCCACTGTTTTAAACAAATTAATGCTATAAACAAAGTAAATCCTATTGTTATTTTGAAATGATTTAGGTATCTCACTTAAAACACAATAAGAAAATAGATCTAATCTAACAGGCTAAGCTAGAATAGAATCAAAGGTCAAATGATTGGTTCTGGGTCTCTGCAGGTCTGATAAAGGTCTCGGGTAGGTCACAGGTGAGTGAGGGTGAGGTAAAATTAGGTGGGTAGGTCTTTGTTTAAGGCTGTGTGGGCAAACACAGAGACCGGTGTTGGTTAGGGGTGACCGACGATGGTTAGGTATAACCGGTGCCGGTTACTGTGAGATTTGGAAATGTCACAGAACAGGGTTTTGGTCTCCTTTGTGATTGCACAAAGGATTTTGGTTGGTCGATGAGGTATTGGGTGACTGGAGTATGCTTTTGTGAGGTTTTAATGGGTTTATGGAGGTGAAAATGTTGGAGAAGGTCAATAGGGAGCAAGATAAACAATGGATGATAAAATAATGATGAAATGAAATAACCAGAAAGTATGATGTTGTACTTACTTGGATTTTGGTCCTGGATGCCTGTGTGTGAAGGATGGAGGTGTTGATGATGGGTTTGAAGGCTGCAAGTGATCACCAATCAAGAAATCTTCTCGCATGGGTTGCATGTGCATTGCTCTTTGCTTGGCCGGATCGATCATGGTTGGGATGGTCATGCGGAGAGAAGATGCTCAATCTCCTTCCTTGGATGTGAGTTTTCACTGGAATTAGCTCTCTGAAGATGCGTTATCTCTCTGAGATGTGTTCTTGCTCGTCAACTTTCTCCCAATGTTTTTCAACTTCCAAGTTCCAACCTTGAGAATAAGGTTGTTTTGGGTTAAAAGGGGTAACCGACGGTGGTCCGGCTTAACCGGCGACAGTTAGGGGTAACCAACATCGGTCAAGGTGAGATTTCCTAGGTTTACTAAACTAGGGAGATCCTTCTGATTTCCTCGATCTCGTGTCATTATCCCATGGATTAGACTCGAAGCCTCTTGTGAGCATGCAGGAATGTGGTTAGAGGGAATGTAGGCATTGATTTTTAGGGTTTGGGTAAGTCTTAGTTAGTTATGGGAACTTGCTAAGAATAGGTCTTAGGTTGAGTTAGCTTGGTGAGGTGTCTAAGTGAACTATATGTGTAGATATTATTTAAATAAGATATTTAAATAATAAATATAGTGAGGATAAAGCATTAATTTAATTAAATTAATATTAGTGGGGTGAAGGGGGTCATGGCTAGGTAAATGTAATAAAGGGTGCTTATATGTCGAGGGACAAAAGGGGAGTGTGACCTAATTTTAGTGTCTACATTTTGCCCCTTTTTGTTGCGTAGCTTGTATTGGTAAGTGATGCTAACAAAAATAAGATGTGGTTGCCCCATGTGAGGGTGAAGGTGATCCCCCTCAAACTAGGAACTGACAGGCAAGCAACAGTGAAGTGGTGAGTGGTTTGATAAAATGTGAAGAAAAGGCAAATGGGTATAGGGAAAAGGGGTGAAAGGTCTACTCGGGAAATCTAGGTAATGGGTCAGGGTCAAAGGTAGCAACAGTCAAACGCACACACACGTATAAATTGCAGCACACTACTGGGTTGAAGAGTAGGCAAACTCTACATCGTCTAAGGTTGATAGGTTTATCCAAACAAGGTTGAAGTGAATCCGGTATCCAAGGTATAGGATAAGGTCAGGAAGCACAACGTAGGTTAGGTGCATGAACGTTTAGGTATGTTCTAGTACCAAAGGTAGGGTCAGGATAAATAGTCATGACAATAGGCTAGGTAAGGTCATTGGGTCAATCAACACAGGTAACAGTGCCGCAAGGTATAGCGAACACATGAGGTCAAAGGTCACTAGTGATGGTCCAGGTCCAAATATCTAGGTCACGACATGGGTAAGGCCAAGGTAGGGGTAAAATAATGAGTCCCCAAAGGAGGAAAAATGGAGGTAGTAAAGGATGAGGTCAAGAAAGGTAAGGTTATGGGTTGGGTAAAGGTGGATGGGGTAAAGGAGCAAGGTAAAGGGTCGGGTAAAATGGCAAAGTAAGGGCAATGTGTAGGTAAGGGTGACCGATGGCGGTCATGGATAACCGACGTCGGTATAGGAAAATTGGCGACGGTTAGGTAGGGCACAAGACCGATGCCGGTCTAGGGAACCGACATCGGTTAGGTCGGGTTTGGTATAAAAACAAAAAATCCACGTTTTTATTATTCATTTGTGAATTGCGAAGTGAAGAAAGGACAAAAAAAGAGAGAAAAGTGAGAAAAGTGTCCGGAGGAAACGGGACAGTGAGCTGGCAGTGGGATTTGACGGTGATTGGGTTGGTGAGTAGCAGTCCACGAGATCAGGGCGAGAGAGTTGATTGGTCGGAGGTTATGGGTAGATATTTGGTGATGGCAGAGGCTGGAGAGGGATCAAGCGGACCACCAAGATAAAGAATCGACGTGCCACCGAGATGGCGGCAAAGAACGCCGACAAGGTAAGTGCCTAACTCTTTAATGTTAATTAGATAGAGTAGAGGGTGTAATAGTTGTTTGTTTTTGGGTTTTGTGGGTGTTTGTATTTTGTGGGTGGGAAAAAGTTAAATCGGGTATGGAGGGAAATAACGGGCCAAAAAGAGGGGGAGGGTAGGAAATTGGATAGGTGGGGTGGGTAGGGGTTTTGGTGTAGTGTAGGTCATTGTAGGTGGGGGAAAAGGGACAGGTGGGAGGGTTTTAAAAAGGGGGTTTGGGAAGTCGTAGATTTTTCCACGATGACCGGCGCGTCGGTCGGGTAGAACCGGATCGGTCACCTAACAGGTGACCGATGTTAGTTACATGGTAACCGTGGTTGGTCAAGTTGAACCGGTATCGGTCACCAAATAGGTGACCGATGCTTTGGTTTAAGGGTGACCGAGTCGGTTAGGATGAACCGGCATCGGTCGGGATTTTAGGCAAAAGGGTCCAAAAAATGATGTAGGTTAGGTGGTTGAGATGGGTAAGGTAAAAATAGGGTGGTGGGTAATGATAAGTGATGAATAAGGTCATGGTAAAGGTAGATTAATGTTGTGATTTGGATTGGATGCAGGGTTGATCGCAGTTACACATGCGAGACAAGGTTCCACCACTATTGGTGACATTACGCAGCCTAGCGAGCCCGTTGGAGTTGCAGCACATGGAGGCAGTGGGCTTGAGTGGTATTTGACACTATCGACATGTTGTTTGGCAACCTAGTTTGATGGTCGCGCTCATCGATAGATGGGACTCCACGACCAACACGTTCCACCTTCCGATGGGTGAGATGACTATCACCCTGGAGGACATGTTCCGATTCTAAGGTTACCCATATTGGGGGCCCAGTGTACTCTATCTCCTTCAAGGCCTCAGAGGAGCTGATTGGGACCGTATTTGGTGAGGGGGCGGTGGAGTTGAGTTTTCATAGCGCTAGTTTGAGCTATGGCGAGATGTACCTAGCCCATCCGGATGAGACGAGGCTAGTAGTTTTATTGATGGAGGCAGTGTGCTTTGCTATGCATTACCCGATGCAGAGGGTGGACGCTTTCCCCGATCACTGATGGGGGTGCTCCATGATATGATGGTGCACAAGACACACTTCGCTTTGAGCACCAAAGATTCTTGGTGCAGCCTATACAAAAAGCTATGGGTGTATGGGCGGTTGAGTAGGTTTAGCCTCTACATGTACATTTATACTGCACTTTGTTGGGCCTACGAGCACATAGTCTGTGTTCGACCTATAGGGATGCCCCGAGTAGATGCATTCCCACCGAGATGTGTGTGGTTGGGATATAAGAGATGGGTGTCGGTTGCAGGAGAGCAGAGGTCAGATAGGCCGACATATGATGTGGCCCATTTTCGGTAGTTGTTGGGGTTGTCCAGAGTGGACATTATCTGGAGGCCATATGTGGGATTCCCCTCATATAGGCACATGCATGAGGAGCTAGTTGAGCTCCAACTAGAGAGGTGGATACAGGGTCACTGTGTGGGGAGGATGAGATGATCCTGTAGATAGGGTCCGACGCACGGCGATTTGGGCTTGTATATGATATTCCTCCGCCCTTCCCACAGTATCGGAGAGATGATGTGGAGAGGCCTCTCCCTCTACCACAACCTACTAGTGCCTATATGAGAGGAGGAGTAGCCAGTGGATCAGCAGATTGATGACGTGGATGCACAGATAGGTATAGGAAGTGGTGGGCGGCTCAATTATGAGCCGTACCCCTGCACTGAGTGCAGTAGTAGCTAGACTTAGCTACCGTGATAAGATGATGAGACGCCCTACAAGAGGCAGGGTAATGATGCTTGAAAATGTAGATAGGTATACTACGTATGACATACCGGAGGGTTAGAGGCAGAGGTAGCAGAGCTACGAGTATAGGTGGTCACCACAGCCCGAGATGGTAGAGGGAGAGGGTGGAGGAGATGGAGACAGAGATGGTCGGTGGAAACCCTACAATCTCATATGGTAGGATTATAGGGGCCATTGGCCACAACCTGCATACGATCTGAGCCCTTATAGACTTGGATACGAGCACAACGGTAGGGGGGCACCACCACAGCACAAGGACAGGGGCAGGGGGCACCACCACGAGATGTAGGAGCTGGTCCCAGATTCACAAGGCCGGCGCAGGCGCTTACGAGGGCCGAGACCTATGGGACCACCTCGACCGTGCCCATGCCCCTATGGTTGAGTCGGGTTAGGCATGGATTGAGTTAGGTTATAGGCATGGTTGAGTTAGGTTTGGTTTAGGTATGATTCATTATGGTTTGCAATGAATGATACTATGGGTCATATGTGAAATGTTGTATAATCTATGCATAGTGATGATAGAGAGATGGTAGGTGTAATAAATGTATAAAATGGGAAGCAACTTGTTATGTATGTGGCTTAATTTCCAATTTTGTTAGAAAAGGGGAACTAAGTGAAATGTGGGGTAAATGGTGAGTTAGGCATGGTTGATGAATTGTTTAGGGTAGAAAATGGCCGAGCTAACCTCCAAGGGCCCCATGCCCTCGAAGTGTTGCCTACATAGTCCCAGTGAAAAGGGACCTCAGCCGATGTAGTTCTCCCATGAGCTAGGGAAGAATATGAAAATGAGTTGGTAGGTTTGTGGGCATGTAGTGGGTTTAGGTTTAATAGGTGTGGGTAGATTATAGGTAAAATGTTGCAGGTGAAGGCGATTATGGCGAAAGGGGAGGATTACCCCAAAGGTAAGTGTCGAGGACCAAGTCTTGTATAAGGTAATCAAAATGTAAACAAAGATGGTTAAAAGATAAGAGGGGGCTAAAGCCACCTAATTGGGTAGGATCATACCGAGTAGATCATACCTTGAAGGGGGTGATGAACACAAGACCCGAAAGGCATTGCACGATTAACTGTTCTACGGTGAAAGTAGTCACAGGATCACCAAATGTCAAAATTCCAAGATGTCCCTTGAGGTGATTTAGGAAATGAGAGTGGAAATGGTAAGGTGGGTGAAAGGTAGTTAATTGTATATGTTTTGAGTGACAGGGCTTTTGGGCAAGAGGTTTGAGGTCACAATGGGCAAGTCCATGACTAAAAGGTTTTTTGTTTTGATAGATTGATCGATGCGGAAGTCTATATGGGATAAATAATATGGTACTCCTTGAGGTCTTTGTGAAGCTAATCGATGCGAAGCTTCGGTTTTTTTTTTTTTTTGAAAGCTTCACATAGTTGTCCTTCAAGGGAGCAGTCTATTTATAGTAGCAATTTTGTTGAGAGGAAGATGTCCTTTTGAGGGAGTCATATTTTTATTAGAAGTTTGACTTAAGGAGTTTGGTCCCATGTGAGGTCTTTGAAATCATGGACAAGACCAAGGTGAAGGATAGGACTCTTGTTCAAAAGGCAAGGTGGAACGACCATGGGATCTCATCTAAAGGTAGATGAAAAGTATCCATGAGAATCATGCTATGTGCGAAAGGCCGTGATACACATATTCAAGAGAAGATAACAAATAATAGGTACTCACATGATTCTTGTTTAATCATTAGGGCGGTGTATGGAGTGGATAGTGCTCAAGGGAAGAGCCCAGTAATGAGACAAAGGGTGAGGTATTACAACGAGTCAACAATAGAATGGTCAAAGATGCAATGTGTTAAGGGGCTCAGTTCAAGTTTACCCTAAAGTGAGGACAAACGATAGGCACTCGATCCATAGTTATGAGTTACGATGTATGGTCCCACCAATTAGGAGTGAATTTTCCCGTTTACTTTTTTTTGCTTTGGTTACGTGTTGATTTTCTTTCAAGACAAGGTCACCGACTTGGAAGGTTCGTTCATGAACACATTTGTCATAAGCACGTTTGATACATTGTTGGTAAACTTGAAGGTGATCCAGAGCGTTAAGACGACGTTTATCTAATAACTCTAGTTGTGCTAAGCAGTCCTGACGAAAGTCATCATCAGTAAGCATGTCATGGAGAGAAATGCGGAGTGAGGGGATCTGGACTTCGAGAGGCAGAACAACCTCTATACCGTAGACCAGAGAAAAGGGTGTGGCCGCAGTGGAAGTGTGAATACTAGTGTGGTATGCCCATAGGGCAAAAGGAATGTGCGTATGCCAATCCTTCCCATGAACCATCGTCAACCACTTTGTTGAGGGTTTTGTTAGTGGATTTGGCTTGGCCGTTGGTTTGTGGGTAATAAGGTGATGAGAAACTAAGTTGAATGCCGAAGGCGTCGTAAAGTTTTTACAATGTTTTGTTTTTGAATTATTTTCCATTGTCAGTGATGAGGCGATGAGGAACACCAAAGTGACAAATGATGTGATGGTTAATGAACTCACATATTTTCTTGGCTTTCGTGGAGATGAGTGGTATGGCTTCCACCCATTTTGTGTAGTATTCGGTAGCAGTTATGATCCATTGATGGTGTTGGGAAGAATGAGGATTGATTTCTCCGACAAGATCCAAACCCCATTGAGAGAAGGGCCAAAGGTCACGAGTGACCTGTAAGGCATGACTAGGTGTATGATGAAGGTTGGAATGTTGTTGACATTTCATGCAGCGTTTGACATAGTCGCAACAATCATGGTTAAGGGTCAGCCAGTAATAGCCTAGGTGAAGAATATGCTTAGCAACAACAAGGCCACTAAAGTGACCTCCACATATGCTATCATGGACTTTCTTAATGGTATAAGGAATTTTAGAACTTGTGAGACATCGTAAGAGAATACCATCAAAGTCATGCTTATAGAGAGTCCCCCTGCAATGACGAAATGGGAGACCTTTTTTTAAGGAAGGCGCATTGTCATTACATGTGAGATCGGAGGTAAGATGGAGAGGGAAAGGTAGTCGGGTATTGTTTATTACAAAGGTCACTCGGTCGGGGTGTTGTTTCCAATTGAGTAAACATCGTGAGGTAAATAAGAAGGTGAATGGAGGCATTGACAAAGGTGACAAATATTTTGGAATCGGCGGGAAGCAGTATTTGGGAAGCTAAGTAGGCCATGGTATCTGGAAATTTGTTGGTTGAACGTGGATGGCTTAAAGGGTGTAACAATCAAAGGTGGTAAAAGTATGTCTACATGATGTTTATACTTTTGAAGTATCTCGTTACGACATTGGTACATACCATTGACTTGGTTTATGACCAATTTTGAATCACCAAAGATGTGGATTGATTTGACATCTAGGGCATAGGTGGCCTAGAGACCTAGTACGAGTGCTTCATACTGCAATATTATTGGTGCATTCAAAGTCTAGTTTGAAAGACAAAGGCATGGGTTCTCCATCTAGAGGAATGAGGATAACACCAGCCCCGCCCCCACGCTGACACTTGGAACCGTCAAAGAACAATGTCATTTGGTAAGGGGTTCATCCAAGGAAAGAGTAGCAATGGACTCATCGGGAAAGTCAAAATTAGAGGGTTGGTCCCCGAAATAGGTGTGTCATCTAGTTGGTCGGTGATAGCCTGGCCCTTGATGGACTTTTGGTGAATGAATTTGAGGTCAAGATCAGCTAAAAGCATAAGCCATCATGTGGCACACTGATTTTGATAAGGTTTGGCGTACATGAAGTGTAAAGGATCGGTGTTGGTCACGACATAGGTTTTGTGGTTGAGTAGGTAATGGCGGAGTTTGGTGGCAACAAAAACTAAGGCTAAGAAAAGCTTTTCTGATGGTTGTATCGGGTTTCATAGTCCAAAAGAGTACGGCTTATGTAATAAACCGCTTGCTCCCTGTGTTGTTCATCACGATGAGTGAGCATGGCTCCCAAGGAATGATCGGTAGCTGATATGTATAGGTAAAAAGGTTGATCGTCTTTAGGTGGAATGAGTACGGGTGGTTGGAGAAGGTATTGTTTTAGGGCCTCAAAAGCTTTGTGATAGTCATCATCCCATTTAAAGGAGACATCCTTCCTAAGCAAATGATGAAATGGTTGACATCGATCAGATAATTGTGAAATGAAACAACTGAATGGATTGCAATTTACCTTGCAGGCTACGAGTTGTTTAAGGTTAGTGGGTGGAGGAATTTCTAGAATGGCCTTGACTTTAGCAGGGTCAACTTCTATACCACGGAGGGAAACAATAAATCCTAGGAGTTTTCCTAAGAGAACCGCGAAGACGCACTTTTTAGGTTGAAGGCGGACATAATATTTAATGAGGTAGTCAAAGATGGTTTCGAGGACGACGAGGTGCTCGGTGCGACATTTAGATTTGGCCAAGAGATCATCCATGTAATCTTCCAATATGCGATGCATGATATCATGGAAGATGTAAGTCATAACACGCTGATATGTAGCACCAGCGTTTTTAAGGCCAAAAGGCATGACTCGATAGCAAAAGGTTCCCCAAGGGGTAATGAATGTGGTCTTGTGTTGATCTTCTGGGGCAAGCAAAATTTGGTTATAACCCAAGAAGCCATCCATGAGTGAGAGCATCTTGTGACTAGGGTGAGGAGGTCAACCAAACGATCAATACCGGAAAGGGAAAGTCGTCTTTCGGGTAGGCTAGGTGAGGTCACGGAATTCCGTGCAAATGCGGAGTCCCCCTGTTGCTTTAGTAATAGGGACAATGTTAGAAATCCAATGAGGATAATCAATGGGTAAGATGAAGGAAATAGAAAGAAGGTGTTGAAGTTCTTCTTTGACGAGAAGAGCAATGCGAGGGTGTATTTTCCTTAGCTTTTGTTTGATAGGTTTGGCATCGGAACGATTACGATATTGTGGACCACTATGGTGGGGTTAATACCAAGCATGTCTGTGTAAGACCAAGTGAAAGCGTGGTTATGATCTCGAGAAAAGAAGTGATGGCTTCTTGTTCAACAAAGATCTAAAGATTGTTCGATCTTTAGGATGTGCGGGTCATCCTGAGTATGAATGTTGATCTCGATAGTCGATTCATTCAACATGGTTTGTGTCTCAGAGGGTAACGACCGATGAATATATGAGTCTTCTGCACCAAGGTAGGTGAGTATGGATTCATCATCCTGACATTGAACGATGTTAATGATAGGTGTGTCGTCATCGATCATCTCAGGATACAGGAATGGAAGAGTGGAAGGGGCCTCACCTTTGTGTTGATAAGTCAAAGGCCCCAAGGAAATGGTGTTTATGAAAAAAAAGTTAGGAGGGATAGATTCAGGATCCATCGACTCTGTCGGTGAGGGTGGTGATGAAGGTGGAGAAGGGCTAGGGTCCTTAATGAGTTCAATGCGGGCCTGTTTGGTAGGAGGTTCGGGAAGCCGATACCACTACGGTCATTATGTTTGCAGGTGGTACATGGAATAATAGTATGGTGGCCTTGCTTGTAAAATCTAAAACCAAAACCCTTCCACGCACAACGGTGCAGGAAGGTGTGGGTGAAACAACGATTGGTAAGTGATTGGAAGTCAGCAGAAAATGGGCGGGGTTGTGATGGTGGTTCAGGTGTGTAAGTGGTAGTATCAAGTCCCCCATAGGTGAGGCTAGTACGAAGAAGTGAGGAGGACAATAAAGGAGGCATTATCCTATATGATGATCATAATGCGAGGGTGTTGGTGAAGGCTTCCATACTCGTGCGGAGTAAGGAATGTGTCGACACTATGTAGGTGATACTCCCCCAGAGTGAGGCATCAAAACACCTTCCAAGGATCATGGTTGGTATGTAAGTAGGCAATGGTATGGATGATGTGTCGAAGGTCGATGCAGAGGTGGCGTTAACAAATCGGGAAGCTAATGGGTCAGCCGTGGAGGTTATAGCAGTGGTAGGAATAGAGGAGGTATGTGTGGTGAAAGTAATGTAATTGAACACTAGTAGGTGGAGGTGTAGGTGAAGCGGTATTGGTTGTGAAAGTAGATGGCTTGATAGGTATGAGCACATCATTGGGTTGGTAAAGCATGTTACATGTTTTGAAAGGTGATGGGTCACCGGAATGGTATAAGTGTGTCCTTCATGTTCAAACTTTACACAACGATGCAAAGTGGAAGGAACGCAACCCATGACACGGATCCGTGGTCTACCGAAGCAACAAGTTATATTGAATTCCCCTTCCAAAACGTAAAATAGTTCTCGGAGCGATGCAGGGGGCCCACGCGAATGTGAAGGATGATAGTGCCTTGAGTGTAGAGGTGATAGCATCGTTGAATGAACACAACATGACCGGATGTTTATGAATGCAATTCGTGTATGCACATTTGAGCAAATGCATGGGATGAAATGATGTTAATGCTAGCACCTCCATCAATCATCACACATCATACCCGTATGTCATCAATGTGGATAGAGATGAAGAGGGGTGGGTCCGGGGTCATCGCTTTGGTGTGGTTCGATCTCCTCCTCGAGAAGCCGAAAGAGGCTACTTGGGTGAACAAGGTGAGGTGAGGATGAAGGTGGTAATTTGGTGAGAGAGGCTACATGATGGGGTGTGATGATGGAGGCTACAAGTGTAGGGTCATTGGGTAAAACCTCAATAGATTGAAGAACCTCCATGAGGGCTTGACGATGGGATTCTGAGGTTTGGATGAGGTCGTATAAGGACATTTTGAGGGGAGATTGGTGTAGTTGTTTGAGCATGGTGTGATGTGTGACGCCATTAGAAATGGGGTATGTGGGGCCATGGATAGTTATTTTAGGTATGGGTGCAGATGGTATGTTGGGTATAGGATTGGTTGGTGGGTCAGCTTGCCTTTTCTTTTCCCTTCTACGCACATGTAGTGACATGTATCATGTTGATTTGAGGGAAGTTGGCAAATGGAGAAGGTGTAGGGTGAGTGGTATAATGACATGAAGGGCAAAAACCTACTGGAGGAGAAAATCCTGTGAGGTCAGTTGGGCGTAATGACATTTGGGTGGTGGCGTGGCAAGTTCTTTGATGTGAACCATGTTAATTTCAAATTTTGTGTGTGGCTCTGGGAGTTGTGAGGGTGGAGGTTGTGGTCATTGAGTGGGTGGTGTGGGAATGGGTGTTGGTGAAGCAGGATCCTCATCAATAAGGTCGTCGTCATCAAAGTTGGTTTCTGTAGACACAATGGATAAGGACGGTTTTAAGGCCTTTGCAGTTCTCCACATTATGCCCCGCACACGATGGTATGCACAAATTTTAGTATCATCAAACCCTTTGGGCTTGGGTTTGAGGGGGTCATAAGGTCGAGTGGCGGTAATGTGATAACAAAAGTCTCGAGGTTGGTTAAAATTTTGGCATAGGACCCTACTAGTGGATCATAATGGGAAGTGAATGTGGGTTTTGGTGTAGGTGTGGTTGGTTGTCGGGAATTGTTTTTGGAAGAGTAGGAATGGGTCGAGCTATGGGTTTAGGTGCCGGTGTGGTTTGAGGTATCGGTCGGGTTCGTTTGGGTAGGGGTATAGTAGATGGATGGGTAAGAGGGTGTGGGGTTGTTTTGACTACCTTATTGTGGGGTAGTGGGGTTTTGGTTTTAGGTTGCACCTTCTTGGGTACAGTGATGTGGGTGTACGAGGTCTATAAGGAAAAGCGAGATGGAGGAAGAGGGTGAATTACCCACGGGGATAATGGGGGTGTTGTGAAAGGTAGATGATGTGGGTCGTGCTTGGGGTGTGAGGACAATGACTGAAGTGTAGTGGGTAGTGAAGCAATAGCTGAAGATATTGGAGGTATTGGTGGTAAGGAGACTGCAGGTGTGGGTATAAGTCGTGTTGTGTGCCTGGGTAGGTTAGAGGTTTGTGAGGAAGGAATGGGTTGTTGTGTTATTGGTTTATGGATGGGTGTAGGGTGTTTGACCATGTTGGGCGGTGAGGTCGTAAGACAAACGGGACAAGTGCAGCGTGATTGGTGCGGTCGGGGTATGAGGTCGATGAGTTTGTTTCTTTGGTTTGGGTGTCGAGTAGGTGTGGTATTGACGTTGGAGGATGTAGCTAAATCTAGTTTAATAGGTGGATGAGTAAGGTTGGTGGTCGGGTGACCCCTAAAGTGGTAATAGGTTTAGTGGAGGCAAATGTTGTGGGTATGGATCTAGGTTTAGGTATAGGTCAAAGTTATAGGTAAGGGTGTGGTGTGAGTGCTAACGGTATCGTGGAAGGGGTTGCGATAGCAGTGGTTGTATTTGGTTTGATGGGTCGAAATGTGTTTGGGTAGATAGTGGAGGTATCAGTGAGGGATCTCTGCATCTGTGTTGAGATAGGGAGTAAGAGGCGCCCCCATAGTAAAGCCCTATCCACATAATCTAAGTGATCAGCCAAATGTGAGAATGACACATCCAGGGTGGAGTTGGTGAGGACCTAATGGGAATTCCCGTAAAAATACATCTTAGAGACGGAGAATTGGTCACTTGACTTTCGTGGGTAAGAGAGCCAAAGTAGGTCTCGCATTGGATGTTGGGTAGCTGATGGAGAATGCTCGCCAAGAGGCAAAGGTATCTCAACTGGGTCTATGATGGGTGGAAGAGATGATGGGAGCTCCTCTATAAGTGGAGGAATGGATAGGTGCTCCTCTGTGGGTGGAGGAGATAATGGGTGCTCCTCTGCGGGTAGAGGAGATAATGGGTGCTCCTCTGTGGGTGGAGGAGGTGATGGGAGCTCCTCTGTGGGTGGAGGAGGTATGGTAGGTAAAGGCTCTCTAAGTGGTGAAGCCAGGAGGTGAGAGGGGCTCGATGTTAGTGGAAGACCCTCCGTTGGTGATGAAGGAGATGAAAGGTGTTCCTTTGTTGGTGAAGGAACAATGGAGGTTGGTTCCAATGTGGAAGGAGGATTTCGGGCTAGGATTTCCTCTATGGAAGGGATGTGAGGTAATTAAGAGGTGACATGTACCTCGTTAAAGATTACGTGAACCTCACGGGTATGGGTATTGTGAGTGGATGTCTCACCGGTTTGATTGGATGAAGGGGCATGGTTGGGAAATGGTTTTTGAATATTTGTAGATTTTGGTTAGGGGTGGCGTTGGGATTATCCACAGTTAACTCACCTTTCTCAAGCATTTCTTGGACAATATTCTTAAAAGTGATGCGATTCTATCACCATGACCCTTCACTCGGCGATAGTTACGTAAAATCATGCTCTTTATACCATGCGGGCATGGGGCGAGCAGGTCAAAACCAATGTGTGGTATTGTGGGGGAAGGGTGATGGCTCCATCTTTGATAAGCTTTTCTAAGACAAAAGAGTAAGGTTCCCCAATTGGGGTATATTTTCACTGCTCTTGTCTAAATCGAAAAGCCTAGACATGTGATAGATTAAATGAGGGTGTAGCTTGATTGACGGATGAGTTGGGCCGGCCTTGAGTACCATTGCATTAGCGGTACCCTTAGCCTTTGAATAATTAGTTGGTGGTTTGGAAGAAGATTCATTTGACTTGAATGCTGAATTCTTATTTCGTAATTGGATTTTCTTCTCTTCGATGGCCCGAATCTCTAACTTTCGTGCCATAGTGAATGCCTCATCGAATGTTCGGAAAGTTTAGACTGCGCAAGGTCGGGAGATATGTCCGTGCAAGCTCATGTGAAGAGCTCGATGAGTTCAGTTTGTGGCAATTGGAAGGTAAGTTGATTTATCAAGTTGCGCCAATAAGCAACAAAATCTATGATAGATTCATCCTCATACTGATGTGTGGAATATAGATCGGTCATGGTAACCTTCTTGGTGATATTGATAGAGAAATGATCCAAGAAAGCTTGGGCTACCTGATTGAATGAAAATATAGAGTGTTTAGGTAACCCACTATACCAATCTAATGCAAGTCCAATGAGGGACATGGGAAAGGTTCTCAAAAGTAGGGCATCATCATGAGCAATCAGATAACACTCGTGTTTGAATGAGCGCAAATGCTATCATGGGTCTTCTTTCGCTATTGAAGCGGTTGAATTTTAGCATTTCCCAATACACAGGGTATGAACGGATGGGAATGGATGGGTGAATAGGCTCATTGCAAATCTCGTCGTAGGTGAGAGTGTTGCAGGAGCCGGAAATTGATGCCTCCAAGTGTCTGACATCTTGTCCAACATCAATTTAATTAGGTCATTAGTGGGTTGTGATGATTGGATGCCTCCTATAACGTGAGGAGGTTGGTTTTGGGCATATAATGGGGGTGACATTCCAGTGTATGGGGCTGCCATGTAAGGTGGTGGAGAAGAAGGAAATGAAATAGGGGTACATACCCAGAATGAATAATAGATGAAACAAGCGGTTGTTGGTAGTATGTATATGGGGATGGAAGGGTCGTGGTAACCCTAGTGGCAATAGGGGCTAATGATTGTGGAATGGAAAGAACCACGTTCTGAAATGGGGTAGGAGTCACCGACACTAGAGGTGGGAATGTAGCTATAGGTATGTATGAGATAGTAGGGGCAAATGAGGTTGTGTTTGGGGTAGTCGTTGAAGGTATGGTGGATGTGATGGGTGCCACAGAGATAACAGACGCCACAACCATGTCATGACAAGTATAGAACCTAACTATGAAACGAATGGGGGTAAGGTGGATGCGGGCAACATGGAGCTAGATGGGGCTGATGCGGAAGTGGGTGCAAGAGTCGGGGGATAGATACGGGCATGTCGTATATCAACTGACCCAAGGCATCTCAAGTGGATGAGTGGGAGAGGTAAAACTGCAAGGCGGTAGGGTTTTGGTCAAGGAGTTGTGTGAACTCCTCATCTCTGGTAGCGATAGTAGTAGGCTGGATGGGATCCATGGCTGGTGATAAAATAGAAGGTGGTGAAGGACTAGGTGGGAGTGGTTGGCAACTAGCGTGGAACACAAGGGCGCTTGCTTGTCTTCGGGTCAGCACCATGTGAACCAGTATTGATTAGGTAGGGCTGCTTCTCTGTAAATGACACAGAGAACAACAGAACAGTGAATTTGGTGATAAAAATGGATGAAGTAACAAATGGTGGCTGGAATGTGAAATAGGCTAACCGATGTCGGTTAGGGAAAACCGATGTCGGTTAGGGGTAACCGCTACCGGTCACTGTAGAAAATGGACAGTGAGTAAACAACAAGGTAGAAGGTAAAATCTGATAGGTATGCCAAATTTGGGGATGTTTAAAACGTCAATGAGAATAATGACAGTGACAGAGACTGTGGAAAGTGGAAGAAAGTGAAGTGAAATGTCCTTTTGAGTAGGTTAGCAAAAGGCCCCAGGCGACGTCGGTTGGGTATAACCAATGGCGATCGAGAGGTAACCAATGATGGTTACCGTGAAATTGAAACAATGATGAAAGAAAATGGTTGTGAATTAAAATCTGATTTAGAATCAGACCCATAATTATGGAAATGATGATGATATGGCCCAAACACACTCGGATGAAGCCGAAATACACCAGCTATGATGAGGAGCGTGCGAGGATCAACCAAAAGTGATGAACGTGATCTTTCACCTCAAAACACAAGCCAAGAAAACTAAAGAAAATGCGATCCTAGGAGTGCCCTTTCTATTATGTTTGTTTAGCTTATGCTATTTAGGGACTGACACATGAATTGTGAAATAGAGTTTTTGGTGAGGATGGCTTCCTACAAAGAAGGATATCTAAAAGGTGAGGTTTTAGGTATGTTATGGTGGGGGCGGGCTTCGCTCTGAAGTATGACTCGACAGAGCAGCGAGCTGGGTGCCCACTGTGCCATGATCGTGTGATCACCTACAACTTCTTCCAGGTAGGATGTTGTTTAAGAATGTATGTATTTTAAATTTTTGTGTGGTTTGGTAAGACTCAGAGAAAGAGAAAAGGATAGAAGTGCTTTTCTATGATTCGTTTTATCAACCATCAGTTGGTCATGACTTCCAGCGTATAGGTTGCCCTCAATTAATGTGAGCTAATGTAATAAATCAGAATGGAATGCAATTGTTTTTAAACCCAAATCGAAAATGTGAAATTGGATGACACAATAAGATGAAGAGGAAGAGGGATGCTCTTTCACTACAATGCAGAAAACATGAAGAAATGATTCCTTTTAATTACACCAAAAGAAAAGTTTCCTTTAGAGCAAATAGAAAGGAGATGTGGATTACTAGGGAAGAAAATTAGTGTGTACGCTTTTTAGAAGGGAAACAAACACACAATTTTTTCCTAGGAATGAATGAAATGCAAGGAACTCCGATGGGTCCCACTGGGCATGCCAAAATGTTTCACCTTTTTCTTAGATTGTTTCTTTGAAGTGTTGACAAAACAGATAGGGTAACAGGCGTAGGAGGAATACCTATTCAAATGTCGGTTGATGGGTTGTTGCACGCGTATGACTTCCAAATCCACAACTGATCATGAGAGCTTCCTTTTGGCTAGGAGGAACTACTTGTAATGAAAACAAGACCACCAGAAGGAATTAAACAATATGGGCAGTGAACTGCCTAGCGTAAGCTAGATTCGGGAAGTATGATACTTCCTAGATGGTTGTCAGTCCACTGTTTTAAACAAATTAATGTTGTAAACAAAGTAAATCCTATTGTTATTTTGAAATGATTTAGGTATCTCACTTAAAACACAATAAGAAAATAGATCTAATCTAACAAGCTAAGCTAGAATAGAATCAAAGGTCAAATGATTGGTTTTGGGTCTTTGCAGGTCTGATAAAGGTCTCGAGTAGGTCACAGGTGAGTGAGGGTGAGGTAAAATTAGGTGGGTAGGTCTCTGTTTAAGGTTGTGTGGGCAAACACAGAGACCGGTGTCGGTCAGGGGTGATCGATTGTCGGTTAGGTATAACCGGTGTCGGTTACTATGAGATCTAGAAATGTCACAGAACGGGGTTTTGGTCTCCTTTGTGATTGCACAAAGGATTTTGGTTGGTCGGGATGAGGTATTGGGTGACTGGAGTAGGCTTTTGTGAGGTTTTAATGGGTCTATGGAGGTGAAAATGTTGGAGAAGGTCAATAGGGAGCAAGATAAACAATGGATGATAAAATAATGATGAAATGAAATAACCAGGAAAGTATGATGTTGTACTTACTTAGATTCTGGTCCTAGATGCCTGTGTGTGAAGGATGGAGGTGTTGATGATTGGTTTAAAGGTTGTAAGTGATCACCAACTCAAGAAAGCTTCGTGCATGGGCTGCATGTGCATTGCTCTTTGCTTGGGCCGGATCGGATCATGGTTGGGATGGCTGTGTAGGAGAAGATGCTCAATCTCCTTCCTTGGATGTGAGTTTTCGCTGGAATTGGCTCTCTGAAGATGTGTTATCTCTCTGAGATGTGTTCTTGCTCATCAACTTTCTCCCAATGTTTTTCAACTTCCAAGTTCCAACCTTGAGAATAAGGTTGTTTTGGGTTAAAAGGGGTAACCGACGGCGGTTCGGCTTAACCGGCGATAGTTAGGGGTAACCAACGTTGGTCAAGGTGGGATTTCCTAGGTTTACTAAACTAGGAGATCCTTCCGAAGTTCCTCGATCTCGTGTCATTATCCGCGGATTAGACTCGAGCCTCTTGTGAGCATGCAGGAATGTGGTTAGAGGGAATGTAGGCATTGATTTTTAGGGTTTGGGTAAGTCTTAGTTAGTTATGGGAACTTGCTAAGAATAGGTCTTAGGTTGAGTTAGCTTGGTGAGGTGTCTAAGTGAACTATATGTGTAGATATTATTTAAATAAGATATTTAAATAATAAATATAGTGAGGGTAAAACATTAATTTAATTAAATTAATTAAACTAATATTAGTGAGGTGAAGGGGGTCATAGCTAGGTAAATGTAATAAAGGGTGCTTATATGTCAAGGGACAAAATGGGAGTGTGACCTAATTTTAGTGTCTACAACCATACAACAATCGTACGATCTTGCCCCTATTGGGTTTGCACTTACGAAATTTAATGAAGCGTCTACAATTTTAGATCAATTTGTTCCACTATTCTACGCATTCGATCATCTTTGTCCTACCACTGAACAACTAAGTTTATCTCTCCTCTTGTGTATTTGAGCAAGTACTTATCATTTATCAATTGTTTCAATCATTTCAAGTTTGAATGCATTATTTTGATTGTGTATAATTGATGTTGGAAGTTAATTAAATAACAATAGTCTACATTATTGCAAACACTTACATCCTTTTTAGTTGTTGTACTATAACATTCTAAAATCTAATTAGGGTGTAAACACATCATAATGAAAAAAGTTTTGTTGATTTGAGTCGTTGGGCAAACTTCAATTTTCTCTAATTTTAACAACCAAAAATAGAAAAACATTATCACAATGAGAAATAAAAATGTCTAAATGCCATCAAAATGTTCAAATAATGATTTATAATTTAAAAAAATAGGAGAGAGAGAGTTCAATAATGTCAAAAGAAATGAGCTCTATAGTTTTTATAATAGATTTTTTTCTATAGTTCTTATAATAGATTTTTTTAATTTCAACAAAATAAATAGATGGTTCTTTCCTCATATAGCTCTCGAAGGCGCTCCAATGGCATTTAAAAAATTATGAGCATATGGCTGATTGTAATTTTTTTAGCGAAAATATGGAATAAAACGATCCGTTTGAAAACCTGTTTAAAATAGGTATGCCAGAAACTCAAGGGAATCCATGGGGTAAATAAGCACAATGGGAAGTGAGGCAGAAAAGCCTTAAAGCGCGTTGTATACCTTACACTGAAGCAACCAGGTTGTTCATTTTCGTCGCTCCTTTTCCATTGTTTTTAAAGCAACTTAGAAAATTCGCAGTCCGTTTAATGCAGTACATTTTAGTTTCTGAAAGTGGTGATTTACTCTGTGTTTTAAACCTGGGTTAAGTCTAAACAGCCTTCCCTTTCAAGGCGCTGCTTTGCCAAATGGAAATCTCTGTTTAGTGTTCTTTGTGCGAGAAATTTATGCCCTCAGTTTTTAATGTAAATTCTTGTAAACTTGTACCAGAGAGTAGGAAATTTGGTTGTGCCCCTGACCATTTTATTGCAAGTTGCTCTGAGTTTTTCTTTGCGGCAAAATAATTGCGCTAGCCCTCCTCTATGGGACCATTACCTAACACTTAGCTGGCTATATTTTAATGCGTAGAAAATGTGCCATCAATCTTGCTGCTGGTCAGCTTAGAAGTTAAGTCCAAGGCGTTTTTAACTTTCCAAATTTGCCCAAGGGGTTTCTATTTTTCTGAAAGTTGTCTAGGGCTTGCACCCAACGTTGTCCCACCCATCTTTAATGTACGAGGAACATACCATCAAGCTTATATCGCAATTTAGTTTAGAAGCCATGTCCAAGGGTTTCTATTTTGCCAAAATTAGCCTAGTTCACACCCAACCTTACCTTAGACATTTTTGGAAATGCGCCGTCAAACGTAGATCACAGATGAACTTAGATAGCTACGTGACATGTCCAAGAGGTTTCTGTTTTATCAAAATTTTCATGGGACTTTCACCGAACCTTGCCCCAATCATCTTTTAATGCATGAAGAATGCACCATCAAGCTTAGCCACCATATTGCGTAGAAGCTATGTCCAAGGGGTTTCTCTTCTGCCAAAAATGTACTGGAACTTACACCTAACACCTTTTGGGTGGAGATACATATTATCGTGGTCGTTTAACATCGAGCGTATGCCCAATATGGCTTGAACCCTGGTCATCATCATTACATTTTTTCAGCATTACTACTAGACCATATCCTATGGGATATAGGTGTAGAATATGTTAATTACTAACATGGATTCACTATGCACATAAAAAAACTTGTGGCACATAGTTCAAATGTAAGCATATTTTTCAAATTGCTTATACTTGATTTAGTGCTATTTGATTATGTATGCTCTTGGTCTCCGACATCGTAACCTGCTGATTAGGTCAGTCCCAAGCATGTGCATATCTGGTAATAGCTAAACACATTTTTTCTCTTTTATCCAATGCATTGAAGAAGAAGAATGGAGATAGATAAAATTCTCGAATATGAAGTTATAGGCTTTGAGGGATATAATTCCAGGAAAATATCTACTGATGCTATACAAGACAATAACTGATTGACAATGTTGTAAAAGAAGAAGAAATTTATTTTGTTGCAAAATAAAGTCTATTTGTGTAGGGATATATCCGATTGTAAGAGTAAGAGTTAAAAGCATAGATGATAAACCTAGATACAAAGGAAGCCAGCAGCAAGTAGCAAGGCTATATTCAATATGAAATTTATGTGGGCCTAGTAAGCCACATGCAAAGCCATATTACAATCCCTAAAAGCAGTAAAAAATTCAAGGAAATTAATGAATTATTATCGTTATTAAAACATGGAGTATAGCATAAAAAAGTGTTTTCCTAAACTTTTTGAAAATATATGACATATCTATGTGTGGAATAATCACTAGAACATAGTGCGTGCTTAAGCTATCTGGTAACTTTGTGCCAGAATGGCACCTATAGGCTGATTTGTATCTAAAATATCAATGCTGGAATTGGGCTTCCATCCTTGATTAAGCTCGATCATATCATATGGGACACAATTGTAGAATTTGTCAATCACTAACTTAAATTAATTACGCATTTATAATAGCTTGTGCCTCATACTTAATATGGGATCACAGTTTATAAATTTATTATACTCTACATAGTGTGATCATCTGCGTTCCTAGCCTGCAATATGGTAATTGACCGATCAAATTAGAGTTGAGCATGCACATACTTGGTTATCCAACACATTGAAGTGGAAGACATATCAACCACGTGGATATGCAAGTTAGAGGCCTTGCTGCGAATGATAATATTATAAAATTTGTACCACAAGACACAAAATGATTGACCATGTGAAAGCCGTGAAGAAATTATTATCTTTGTGAAATAAAATCTAGTTGGACGAGGATATACTCAATTATAAGAAGAATTAGAGCATAGATGATAAGAAGTGTGTTCCTAGAGCTTTTGACAATATATGATATATCTATATTTGGATTAACAATAGAGAAATAATGCATAGTTAAGTTATCCAGTAGCTTGGTGCTATAGTTGCACCTGCTGGTTGACATGTATCTAGAACACCAGTACAGGAAACTACTACATTCAAGCGTTTTAAGTCAACTTTTAAGACAAATTTAAAAGTATTTCAATGTTTTTTCTTCTTTTAATCATTTTCACAATTTCAATTTAGGACACATTTAAGGCATGACAAGGTGTCCTAGAGCAGTTGTTCACATGACATGAAGCATTTGTTCACCGTCATTTTCATTTATGCCACATTTACCATGGATTTATGGAAAATTTAGGACACTTAGAAAATAATAATTTTCCTTTTGTGTCTTAAGGATGTCGTAATGGTGTCATAAGTTTGACCAGAATTTTAAATAAATCAAATGTCTCATTTTTAATATCTCATGGACTGCAATGATTGCAGAATTGCAGAATGGCAAGTCAGTTTCTAGAATGACAAAATTGGATCCCCATGAAGTTTTAAATGACATGAAAAAAGAGGCATTATTGCAGGTTGGTTGCCATCGTTCCATGCTAGGCAGTCATGGGAACCATGTGATTTATGCAAGTTTGAAGTAGATTGAATCAAAACACATGTTTCCAATGCTTAAATTATTATCTTACATTGCCAATGCCAATGCCAATGCCAATGCTATCCATGGCCAATTTGATTATCGCAACATTATATAGACAAGGTTGGTTGAAGGAGGTGCAACAAAGCCTTTGTTGATCTGCACCATGAGGCCTAGGATTTTGGTGGGGGATAACCTTGTAACTTAGCTACTGACCTATGGGGTGTAGAACATGCAAAGGAAAATTAATTAAATAGTAAACCAAAACACATTTGAATGTGGAAGTATTTGTAGAATAGTGCGACTTCTAGTCAATGAAAAGGAATATGGTAGAGAACAATGGTTTACTATGTTCAACAAAGTTGAGAATGAGGATTCGCATGATTAGAAAGGGGAAAATCTTCTAACTGATTTCCTAGACTAGAACACAATTCCAATGATCAACCAATTTTAGATTCTCGAGAGAATGCTCATTTGTGAGAGAGATGACCTCGTCTATTCGTTTTGTTGCCCTTAGGGTGGAATGGATGCTAATATACAATATTACAATAAGGCAAGTACAATGATAGACAAAGGCTACAAGAATGGTTCATCTTCCGCTTGAGTGATGGTTGGACTTCTTGTAGGTGTGGCGATTAGTTAGGCTTTTAGTGGTGCAAGATGTTGACTAATGCTCTAACATGGAATGCATGTGGAGTGCCACTTGACATGTTGTGTGACAAGGGACTTGAAATGTGGTGAAGAGTTACGAGGTCTTATGCAAAATTAGGTTGATGTGTAATATGCTGCAAAATATGGCGCCAATGCCCAAGTGTGTTGCTTGAGGTGACACGCATGGCTTAGAGTCTAGGAGTCCTTGGCGGTGCTAGGGATTTCAACCGTAGTTGCGAAGTGTTGTGTCGGTGCGTGAGGGGTACCGCGAGTCTCATGTGGTGTGAGGCGTCACAAGGTCGGGAGCTCAATGTCCTAGGAAGAGTTCCGGAATGAAGTGGCTGCACACGCAGATCATTCGTCATTTCTTGAGGAGCAACGGTCCCCATTGTGTCTTTAGTCGGTTTGTGAAGGTTGTATTACATTGCTAATCAGCGTATTCCCCTACCTTGACCACTTTAAACAATTGATGTGTGCATTGGTTAGTGCACGTAATTGTGACTTCAACAATTTGATCCTTTGTTGTGTGTGTAAGTGTTCAAGATCTAAGTTTGAAGGATGTTGAGTTCTTATTGGCTTAAGCAAAGGCGGAAAGTATGGAGTAAGGACTTCCACATTAAATACGAATGTAGACCCAAATATCATGGGAATTGGCGTCCCAAGATTTCACCAAAATGCGAGACTACCCCATGTAAAAAATTTCACACTTTTAAAATAACGAGTCGTTTTGTGTTTTTATTGCCAGAAGATGCTTGTATTGCGTCAAGATATTCCCAGTGAATCATAGGAGCCAATTTCGACAAATACCCAGATGCCGAAAATCGTTTTATCCCTTCATCAAGTTTTGTCTGGGAAAATTTTATTTAATTATTTAGAGCCCCGTTTGAAGTAAATTGTGCTCTGGTTTAGCCCTGTTGAAGTTTTGCATGTCAATATTCACATATACCAAAGTAGGGTTTTCACCGGAATGGATCCCGAGCTTTATCTCATGACTTCTAAGCAACGCTTTTTTTTTTTATTTTCTCTATGAAATTCCCTAGGTCAATTCCTTCGCTAGTACAGTCTGTTTTCTTGCTTGGAGTATCTGGAGATCATCTACGACCGCCATGCCAGAAGGAATCAGCTTCAGGAAGTCAACTTCTCTTTAAAAAGACAAAGTCATGCACAAAAAGCCTCTTCTGGACAAGTCGCATTTTTGGGAATGGATGGATTTAAGCTGCAGTGGGATTTTTGGTCGCAGCATAGGCAAGTGGGATTTTTGTACCTGCCTTGTAGGGTACTTTTTCCCATGAAGGCAAAGTCACTTAAGTTACGATGGGAAAATTAGAGGTAGCAAGGCAAGGGAATTTCTTACCTGCCTTGCAGGGTGAAAATTCCCATTATAAAATAAAGAAAAATCACTTAAGGCATTGATGGGAATTTCTTACCTGCCTTGCAGGGTAAAAATTCCCATTATGGAAGTCAAACAACTTAAGTGGATGAAGGGATTTTTGGAGCTGCCATGCAGGGTGAATAATCCCATCAAAGATGACTTTTAAATATAGAAATCAGCCTTATTCAAAAAGTGCGACCCCTTTTGGAATTAAAGAATAACTTTAATTGCATTTATTAATAGTCTTCCTTCCTAATTTTGGCGCCATGGAGAAATAGAAGGTCCATGCATGATGTGAAGTGAAAGAAGAGGGCTAAAAATAAATTAAATTAATTTATTTAATGGCAGCCATGAGCATGCAAATTTAGGCGCCCAAATTGAAGGAATAAGCATGTTATTTATTTAATTAATTGCCAGGAATAGGAGAGGCAATTATTAAATATAGAATGCTAAGAGTTATATAAGCATGGGCTGCCATAGTAAAGAAGTAATTAATTCTTTTAGCAGAGGAGTGCAGCCTGGACAGTTTTGGCGCCCAAAAGGAGGAGGATTTTTGCATAAAGAAGTGTTTTTCATTGCGAAAAACTTCAAAGTTTGGTGCCTAGGATTGGAGGAGCTTGATTTAAGCTTGGTTAATTATCTGCATATTGGTACAGGTGCCCAGGTGAAGTTAAAAATATTTATGTTTGCTTTGCATGCAAGTAAAGCCTCAAATTTTAGGGCAGCGGGCTTTATATGCAAATTTTTATGATAAAAATCAAGTGTTCATGTTCCGGTTGCCGTCTTTGTCTGAATTAATTGCAGGTATTCATTACAGGTGCTTATATAATTGAAAGGGAGCTTAAATCAATGTCAGATACATTGAATATATCCTCTGAATCTGAAGAAATTCCCAGATCTGCACCAGTTGTAAAGAATTTGGCCGAATAAAAAGAAAAAGAATTGCTCAGACAAAGATTGCTCCAACTATGGCAAAGCGGGATGAACGAGAAGGCTCAGCGGAATCATGCATTACTTCTAGATTTGTTGATATCGGTGATACGGATCTAGGCCCAGAACCTCTTTCCGAGTTGATTGACAGATCCAGAGCTGGAAAGACATCTCTCATGCGGGCAGTCAAGAGCAGCGGAATCATTCGAGCTTCAACGCATTCCCATTCACAACTCAGTTGCCAGAATTTGTCATGGAGTGTGCAAGGTCATACCATCCACTATCCAGATCAATCCGGATGTTGCAGGGAAGACAATAATCCGGCTGGACGCACAGTTTATCAATTATTGTCTGAAGATTCCAACACGATAGGTGGTGACTACCATCAGCATGCTAGACGCTGGCAACAGATGGGAGAAGCATAAAGTCGACTGTGTGGGCATAATGAACAAGCAGGTATATGAAGAAGCCCAGATCTCCATCAAAGTTCCCGAGGACTCTTCCATGATCCAATCAGTGCAGAGGTGGATGACATTACCAAATTGCTATGCAGGATAAATGGTAAAGCTAACGCTCACAACTTCCGCTCATGGATGTATGCCTTCATTAGGACCATTGAGATCAACAAAGTAGATTCTATAATCAATCGGGTCGAGATCATCGGTCCATGAACATCGGTGAGCAGCTCCGGAGTGTGAGGCGACTTACAGCTTCAAGATGACTTCATATTTGGTATATGCAGCAGCCTCGCAGGGTATCTTCTCCAAGCTAGATACGCGGGCGTACTCTCGAAGGATCCTATTTTTGAGTGCTATCCGCAACTTACTGTGCCTGAATGCAATAAAGATTACAAGGTGGTCAACGATGGATTCTTCTACGGATTCATTTGCAGGCTGAATAGTGATCTGAAGACCAACAGGGTAAGCAAGGAAGCTTGGGAAGTTGTATCCCAACATGGTTGTATCTTCATCCAGTTCGCCGACTTCACATACATCAGGGCAACCGGCTTTTCAGGGGAACCAGTCAAACTGCCCAGATATCCAAGCAACAGATTGGTCATCATGGAATTATGCAGACAACTTGTGGAGATGCATGACCTACAAACGACACAAGTCTACAGGCTTCTTTCCAATCACAGTGGGCTATTACAACTGCCAGAGCATTCACAGAGCCAGAGGAATTGAAGCGGAGATGTTCTCTGAGTATGAGCATGAGTTCTTCCCAGCATGGCTGAACTTCGATCCATATGGGGTAGCAAGAAAGACAATCTCCCAAGAATACGCGCATGTGCCTTCGTTAGAAGATTTCTGGATGAAGTGCAGAAGTGAGTACGAAGTTAGGAAGAAAGACTTCAGCAGGTTATCAGCGCGACAAGTGTTTGATTATGGATTAGCACGGATACCTGCGGATCTTACAGACGATGGGCCTTGTGTTACTTGACACATACCATCAGATGGGAGGGGATAGAGCTGCACTTCAGGAGAACATTGGTGGCTGCCACACGATCGAGGAGAGGTCTGCCGCTGTTCTGGTCAACACTTCGAACTGGTTGCTGACAAAGGGGTATTGCCTTGATGAAGCTTTGATGAATCAGATCACAGGCAACCTCAGCACAGGAGATTCCATCAAAAGGAAGCACGAGGGAGAAAGTAGCAGAAGGCCTGAAAAGCTTAAAGTGCACAAGAAGTCTCATTCGAGGGAAAAGGTCACTTCTACGGCTATGGTGCTAGTTCCGACTTCTCCGTCAAGTACTTCACCAACTTTTGCACCTCAGCAGGATACTACCGTTCCTCCGTTGAATCCGGCAACATTTGTGTTTTCTCCTCAGCCACTCCGATCTGCACCTCTTCTTGAAGAAACGCTAAAGTTACAGATGGTAGAATTTGAAAGAGCTTTGTCTTTGGACAATATAGAGACTGTAGCCACGACACTGTAGCAATTTCGGATGGAGAGGAACCAGAGCACGAGATGGTGGTACATTCGACAACTTCTCATTCTCCGAGAAGTAATTTCTCAGAGTGGTTGGCTTCACAGTTGGTCCCAGAGGCTAGAGAGGAGATCAACTTGGAGGAACATGACTTCAGAATCGCTCCTAAGTTTGGGTGGAAAAGATAGAAAACCTAAAGTTGCTAAGGTGAATTCGAGGTTGATTATTGAGGAGTCAGTAAGTTCATTTGAGATGTTAGTTCCAAAGAGAAGGAAAGAAGAAGGATGAGCTCACGACAACGGATATAACAAACTAATGTACGATAGGTCAAACCACTACTGAAGGATTGAAGCAAGACACGTAGACATTGATAAATGCTTTATTCCTTAGGCTTGACAAAGAAAAGGCGGAAAAAGTTGAACTCCGAAGCGTGTGTCTCATCTTTGTGCGGTTGTGCGAGATTATCGCCAAAGTTGCCAAATCTTCCATTCAGCCAATTTCAGCACAAAAGTAGGTGAGTGATCATCTGATGCAGGAAGTGGAAGGTGAAGGTTGAAAGATCCCAAACCCGTTTTGTCTGATTTTTTTTTTTTTTTTTTTTTTTTTTTTAATATATTGCTCAGGTATAGAGCTGAACTGGTAATATCAGTTGAATCCATGAAATAACATTCTCACACTGCATAATAATCAAAATACTGCAAACTCCCGCAAACCGGGTATTTATAGAAATGGCGCCTAGGGTTTAAATGATTGATTTCTTCATAAATAACGCAGCCACACATTTAACATTGATTTTTAATGATAAATAACTAGGGCAAATACAAATAGAAATCTGCAGATGGAAAATACAGATACTACCCAAAAACTCAGCCAGAATGAATCCCAGTCAAATCGATTTGGCATATATAAATGGCTGAAATGTATAACAAATAACTATCATGGAAAATACCTCTGAAAATGCATACACCAACTGTAGAACAAGTCGCCCCACTCTTGATGTTGCCTGAATGCCCACTGCTGCAATTTATTTCTCTCTCGACACTGCTGAAATGAAAATAACTCGTGGTAAACAATGAAGATCCCCGGTAGAATCTTCTCTCACGCTCTCCCGGGGTTTCCGTCCAAGAGTAATAATCCAGAGGGTTTCCGTCCTTGGATTTTGTCTGCAAAAGCTCTGTGCTCACTGCTCTGTAAAAATAATAATAATCTGAATGTCCTTTCCCCCAAGTCGCATTTTTCATTATATAGCCAAAAACCCTCCAAATCTCCAAGTCGCACTTTTTGGCCAAACCCAAATAATTAATAATTAATTAATTATTTTCCTTTTCTAAGTGGGTCGCATTTTTGGGTTTAATCAACATACCCAGGCAAGTCGCACTTTTGGCTAGGAATTGCATTTAAATAATTTATTAATTTTATTTAAATACCTTTTCCTAAGTCAAAGTCACCCAACAATTTATTAATTCATTATATGTGCTTTAATTATATTTTATTTAATTTCGAGCACCATATAAAAGAATAATAAACCGAAGTCACCCTTGAAAACACCCTTTTGGCCGTCGGGTAGACAAAACAGGCCAAAAGGTCTTCGACCGAACTAACCGAGAAAGAGGGACATTACAGTCCTCCCTTCCCGGGATTGCTTGTCCCCAAGCAACTGTAGAGCTGGATGCTGTAATATAACCTCACCTTCCCATGTAGCATCCTCCTCTGGCAATTCCTTCCACCTCACCAAGAACTCCCGAATGACCCTGTTCCTCAGTCTCCTCTCTCGGCTGTCCAAGATCTCCTCTGGCACTAGGTCTAGTCTCCCTTCCTCATCCAGAGGTGGCAAATCTGTAGAAGAAATAATATTCTGCCCCAAAGCCTTTTTCAAGCAAGACACATGAAAAACATTATGTATCTTACTCTCAGAAGGTAACTCCAGCTCATATGCCACTTCACCAACTCTCCTCAACACCCTGTATGGCCCATAAAATCGCGGTTTGAGCTTTTCAGCCCCACTCTTCTTGAGAGTACTTTGCCTGTAAGGCTGAAGCCGTAGAAAAACCATGTCCCCTATCTCGAATGATCTCTCCACTCGGTGCCTATCTGCATATATTTTCTGCTGATTCTGGGCCCGCTGCATGTTTTCCCTAAGCACCTTAAGGATTTCCTGAATATCCTGTAAACTCTCCTGAGCTTTGGGAGCTCTACTATCCCCAAATGCCATATCAACAAAGGATCTCGCATCATATCCATACAGAGCTCGGAATGGAGTCATACCAATAGACATATGGTAAGTGGTGTTATAGCAATACTCGCATAAATACAACAACTTAACCCATGCCTTTTGCTGTCCTGCAACGTAGTTGCGAAGATAACCCTCTATCCATTTGTTCACAATCTCTGTCTGTCCATCCGTCTGAGGGTGATAACTGGTGCTAGGAGTCAGCTCGGTGTAGACCAGACGGAAAAGCTCCTGCCAAAATATGCTCATAAACCTACTATCCCGGTCACTAACTATGTTCTTCGGTAGCCCATGCAACCTGAATATCTGACGGAAGAACAAATCAGCCACATGAGGTGCCTTAAAGCTGGTAGGGACAGCGAAAAAGTGTGCATATTTTGTCAACCGATCCACTACGGCGTAAATGCGATCATTCCCTTGCACCACGGGAAGCCCTGTAATGAAATCCATAGAAATACTCTCCCATTTCTGCCCGAACTGGCAATGGCTGTAGCAAACCTGCTGGGAAAGTATGCTCTGACTTGTTCTGCTGACAAGTCATACACTCACGGACATGGCGCAGGACATCATCCTTGAGACCCTTCCAGGAGAATCTCTCTCTAATCTGCCTGTATGTTTTAAAATACCCTGGATGTCCTGCCAGTGGTGTATCATGGAAAGCATGCATAATCTTCTCTTTAAGTTTAGATTCAGGAACTAGGTAAATTCTGCCCTTATACAAAATCAAATCAGTCATTACCTTATACCGATCATCCTGAATTTTTCCATCCATAATATCACATGCCCACGTGTTTTTGGAATATTCAACTGACAGTTGAGATTTCCAATCTGCTGAAATCTCACTCAACGAACATAGGACAGCGGATGGGGTTTCCTGGAAAGTGCATCAGCCACTACATTCTTCGTCCCCTTGACATACTCAATGTCAAAATCATATGCCTGGATCCTGCTGACCCATTTTTGTTGCCTCTCATTGAGTTCTTTTTGTTCCAGGAAATATTTCAAACTGTTGTGGTCGGTTCTCACCACAAATTTTCCACCCACCAAATACTGTCTAAACTTTGCCAAGGCATGCATAATGGCAAGCATCTCCTTATCATAAGTGGAATACAGTCTCTCATTATCTCTCAGCTTCCGGCTCTCAAAGGCAATAGGATGACGATCCTGCATAAGAACTGCACCAATCCCCAATCCCGAAGCATCACACTCTAAAATGAAGGGCCGTGAGAAATCTGGAAGAGCCAAAACTGGACAGGTGCTCATAATTACCTTAAGCTTCTCAAATACCACCTGTGCCTCATCTGACCAACTGAATGCACCCTTCCGTGTAAGATCTGTCAACGGAGCTACCAACTGGGAGTAACCCTTCACAAACCTCCTGTAATAACCACATAACCCTAAGAATCCTCGCAAGTCAGAGATATTCTTGGGTGGTGGCCAATCCTGCATTGCCTGTATCTTCTCCTGATGAACCTTGACCCCATTGGCCCCAATGACATGCCCAAGATACAGTATCTCCGTGAGCCCAAATTCACACTTGGACATCTTAGCAAACAAAGACTGAGTTTCCATTATGCTAAGTACCTCATCAAGATGCCTCAAATGATCATCCCATGTCCTGCTATAAATCAGAATATCATCAAAAAACACCAATACAAACCGCCTCAATCGTTTGTCAAGAGATGGTTCATACATGACTCGAAATGTAAGAGCGCATTAGTGAGTCCGAATGGCATCACCAAGAACTCATAGTGCCCATAATGACATCTGAAGGCTGTCTTATGGATATCCTCATCCCGTACTCTAACTGGGTGGTAGCTCGATCAAGATCAATCTTCGAGAAGTAGATAGATCCATGCAGCTCATCCAACAACTCATCAATGCGGGAATGGGATACCTGTTTTTGATGGTTTTCTTGTTAAGCACGATAGTCAATGCACATCCTCATGGTCCCATCCTTCTTCTTTACCAATACAACTGAAGAAGCAAAGGGACTAGAGCTAGGACGGATGTGTCCCATCTCCAAGAGCTCTCTAATGGCCTTCTCTATCTCATCCTTGTATGTCTTAGGATGGCGATAAGGCGTAGTCATCACGGGCTTAGCACCCTCCTCAAGCTCTATAACGTGCTCAAACCCTCTATCTGGTGGTCTACCTGGAGGAATGTCACCAAACACTGAACCGTGCTTATCCAGTATGGTCTGGATGTCAATATGATAAGGCTGATCATCATCTGAAGAAGATTTGGACGAAATGAAACACTGGGCTGCCCATGCAATATCTCCATGTCTCGCTATAGACTCCATCCTGCGTGCTGAAACAACTCTAGGCCCACCGTCAGAAAGAGCCCGAAGCACAATCTTCTTCTTATCCACCATAAACTCTAACTCCATCCTGCGGAAATCCTGCACATATCTGCCAAGGGACTGTAACCACTGAATACCCAAAACTGTATCAATCTCACCAAGTCCAATAACATAGAAGTCATCGGTCAATGTATAGTCCCCCATCTGAATACTAAGTCGTGGAATCCTCTTAGTGCAACTGATAGCAAATCCATCTGCCACCCGTACACTAAACCCATCAAATTCCTCAACCTGTAATCCTCGCTTCGCCGCCAACCCCTCATCAATGAAGTTGTGCGTAGCTCCACTGTCAACCAGACAAACAATCCGCTGCCCCTTAAGCACTCCCTTCGAAAGGGATGGTACCTAGGAACGCCTGAAAGTGTGGCAATAGTAACATCGGATGAATCCAATGCCTCGCCCTCGCCAAGCTCTATTTGGGGCTGCTCCCCCTGTGCATCATGGTCACCGCCCTCATCCTCTACATCTGTACCTGGCGAGTGATCATCCTCTCCATCTGAAATCACCTCAATGAGATGCACCTTGCCTTTACCAAGGCAACGATGTCCAGGCTCCCAATGGTCTTTGCAATGAAAGCAAAGCTTCTTCCTCCTTAACTCATTACGAGTCTCCTGATCCACCTTAGGAGGTGGTGCACTCTTCTGTGGGGCGGTAGAGCGCTGAAATGGCCTGGAGCTCGTGGGAAACTTCTTATTGGGCTGATAAGAAGTGGGCTGATAGGAAGTGGGAGATGTGTCCAAGTCCAATGCCGTCTGAATGGCATCATGCAATGTCCTAGGCTTAAGAGCCTTGACCAATCCTCTCATCCTATCATGGAGGCCCTCTATAAATAACATAACCACCCTCTTCTCAGGCATCTCTGGAACCATAACGGCTATCCGCTGAAATTCGTTGATGTAAGAATCAACATGTCCACTCTGTCTGAGCTGTGCCAAGTCCCTGTAATATAGCTCCACATCCTTGCGATCAAACCTCGCAATCAATCTGTCACTGAAATCCCTGTATGAATGTAGAAGCTCATGACCCTGCGTAACTAACCCATGGTGCCACCAATCATAAGCCACCCCCTCCAGGTGCAATGTAGCGAACTGTATGGCCTCCTGCTCCCTCATGGGCTTGAGGGTAAGGTAGGTGTCGAGCTTGTGAATCCAAGCCCTGGCACTGATCTTTCCACTACCATCAAAAGTGGAAAGGGTTACCTTATTGGTAACCTGCTGCAAATCTCTGTTCTGCTGTGCTCTAGGTCTCCTATCCTGTCCAACCCTCATACTGTCTCTCCTCTGAGCACAATACTGTGGGAGGGGAAATGCATCCCTCACATGCTGTGGCAAACTCCTCCACTCATCGCTGACTGCCATGATGGTATCCGGGAAAGCTGCTTCTTCCGACCGTCCCTCAATCTCTGGTGGGTCACCTCTAGGCAAGAAGTTAGGCTGCATGGGCCTATCTGCCGTCCGTGTAGGTCTCCTCTCGTCTGTATGGGTATGCCTCCGCTCACGGCGTGGCGATCCCCTAACACTCCCAAGCTCTGAAGGTGATCTGCTATGACCCCTGTAGCTACTAGCAACGGATACGGATCTATCCCTCCTGCCATGCCTGTCCCGCGGCCTATCCAGTGCCAACCTGTCCAAAGTAGTACCCATGCGCTCCATGGTCTGTAATAACTGCCTCTGTGTAGCTGCCATATCCCGAATAAAATTCCTATCTGGATCTGCATGCTCCTCTCGAGGACTCTCAGGTCTCTCGCCCAAATGTTCCATTCTGTCACCACCTGCAATACCAGCTTCGAGCCGTGCTCGTCTGCGGGTGTAGTATCTATGTGTACCGTCCTCTCTGTGATGCATTCAAGGCTGATTTCTGTTTTAATGCCCTGGCTGTTCCTTCCCACACAGGCTGGGAGGATACACTGCTCTGATACCACTGAAAGATCCCAAACCCGTTTTGTCTGATTTTTTTTTTTTTTTTTTTTTTATATATATTGCTCAGGTATAGAGCTGAACTGGTAATATCAAATGAATCCATGAAATAACATTCTCACACTGCATAATAATCAAAATACTGCAAACTCCCGCAAACCGGGTATTTATAGAAATGGCGCCTAGGGTTTAAATGATTGATTTCTTCATAAATAACGCAGCCACACATTTAACATTGATTTTTAATGATAAATAACTAGGGCAAATACAATAGAAATCTGCAGATGGAAAATACAGATACTACCCAAAAACTCAAATTTAATGAATCCTACCAAATCGATTTGGCATATATAAATGGCTGAAATGTATAACAAATAACTATCATGGAAAATACCTCTGAAAATGCATACACCAACTGTAGAACAAGTCGCCCCACTCTTGATGTTGCCTGAATGCCCACTGCTGCAATTTATTTCTCTATCTGACACTGCTGAAATGAAAATAACCTGTGTAAACAATGAAGATCCCTGGGTAGAATCTTCTCTCACTGCTCCTGGGGTTTCCGTCCGCAAGAGTAATAATCCAGAGGGTTTCCGTCCTTGGATTTTGTCTGCAAAAGCTCTGTGCTCACTGCTCTGTAAAAATAATAATAATCTGAATGCCCTTTCCCCCAAGTCGCATTTTTCATTATATAGCCAAAAACCCTCCAAATCTCCAAGTCGCACTTTTTGGCCAAACCCAAATAATTAATAATTAATTAATTATTTTCCTTTTCTAAGTGGGTCGCATTTTTGGGTTTAATCAACATACCCAGGCAAGTCGCACTTTTGGCTAGGAATTGCATTTAAATAATTTATTAATTTTATTTAAATACCTTTTCCTAAGTCAAAGTCACCCAACAATTTATTAATTCATTATATGTGCTTTAATTATATTTTATTTAATTTCGAGCACCATATAAAAAAGAATATGATTCGAGATGCATATTCTTCCCAAGATCCATTTCTTCAGCAACTCCAAGTGCTTGTGGCTGTTCTATCTCCACTTGTGGCTTTGTCTTTGTAGAAAATTGGCACGGAAGAATTTAGAGGGGGTCTTGCTTGAGACCCTTTCTCCATGATTGGTAGAAGAGCTTCCTTCACCATGGTTGCCTTGATTTCCTTGAGAGTTCGGTCTTGTAGTGCTCAGCCCTTGTATAGATTTGCTCAAATCAGCTATAGCTCCTACAAAGGAGTCTCTTAGATCCCTATGAGCTTCCATCAAACAGTTTTGCAATTCCTTGTTACCTCTAGTGAATATTTCATTCACATAGCTCAATTCATCTGATGGTGGGGTCTTTCTCTATCATCCATTCCTTCTTTTCCTGGAGTTCTTGAGTAGTGATATCTAAAACCCTCTTCACCTCTGTCCATGCAAAACTGATTTCTTCTTCACAAATTGGGAGAATCACCGCTCTGATACCGCTATAATGTCTTCAAATGGACAATTTCTAATCCCAAATGGATTATCCACAAATCTGATCTAAATCAGCAATATCTAGAAGATATACAAAATTAATATAATGCAGATCTGAATTTTATTTAGAAAATGTGACTTGCCTAGAAGGTTGAAAGCATTCAAAACTGAAGTAAAACCACACTTTTATTACCAAAAACAGATCAGCTGATTTTATTATTGCAAAAACTTCAGAAAATACCAGATTTGGACCAAATAGAAGGCTGAAATTTTATTAATAAATCTGCAGATGCACAACTCACAGACAACTGAAAATATAGTTTCCTTGGCCCAAAAAATATGCAAAGTAGCTGATCTTGGCTCCAAAAATCTGATTAATGAACAACAAATCAGATCTGATCAGAACAAGCCCTAGATCACTCAAAACTTCACACAATATGGGTCGCTCCAATATAGAAGTGCAGGAAATCAAAGGTAGAACTCAACAACAATGTTCTCCCTCCAAACCCTAGCTGGAATCAATACCAAATCTGCAAATCAAGCCTTCAACACTGCTGGAAAACACAAGAGAAGAAGAGTTTTTGTTCTTCTTCTATGGCTAAAGAGGGTTTTTGTCCTCTCAAGCAAAAACTTCAAAGGGTTTTCATCCTTTGGAGTTGAGATGGTAAGCATGCAAGCTTGTACCAAATTTTAGAAATTATCAGATGCAAAAAGATCACTTCCCTTCCATGGTGACTTGCCTTTATAGTTTATTTTGGCCTTTTTGCCACCCAACACAACCAATCATATTTCTTTTCCCTCATTTAATATTTTCTTTGGCCTTTTCCCCTTTTCTACATGGGTCGCATTTTTCCTTAGGGGGAAATAAAAATTATAAAGGCATTTTTCTTTTTCTTTTTTAACTTTGTCATTAATAAATTAATAAAAGTGCTTATAATAAAATTTTATGATGCACTTTATAATTAATTCATTATGACTAAGTTTCCCTTTTATTCCTCCCTTAGCCGTCGGAAACAAAATTGGGCTAAGGGTCTTCGACCTGTTATTTTAGAGAAGGGGACATTTCATTATGTTGGTATAATTGTTAGAACTTCATTTTCTCATCTTCATAGTCTTTGAGGGGGTAATATTCCTTCATATTGTCGATAAATGTACTCGAGAGTCCCAAAGGGCTCGTAGCAATCGTTGTACATTGTAAGGTTACCACCAATGGGATACCGAAATGGACATATTCAACACTGCGAAGGTGAGAAGACATTGAAGCGATTGACCAAGAAGTAGGCCTCAAGTTTTTAAATCCAACTATCCAATGTTGCATCATTGATTTTGCCTTTAAACATAGGGACGTCGAGATTGACTTGGACCTTGAAAGGGCTTTGACGGTGAACCACTGATTTGTAGATTGCATAGAAGAATGAGACACTACCGGGATGAGTTGCATCACATGTTTGTGACAATGCAGAAGAGTTTGGTACTCTACTCCACAAGGGCATCTCAAATTAGCTTATGGATGTTTTGCGAGGTAGAAAATTACTTCTAGGCACTAACCATCTTGCTTTTGCTGTGACACTCTTCCAAATACTCTGAAACAAATCTGAGTAAGGTTTCTTCTTTCTATTGTTTCGCGCGTGTGCTGACAGGTATATGAAATCTCTTTTTTGATACCAATGATCTACACCGTGGAGCCTAGGATGCTGGTGCGGGGGACAACCCTATAACTTGACGAGTAAACTGTAGGTTATAGAACATGCAAAGGAAAACTAATTAGAACATTAAACCAAAATACATTCAAATATAGAAGCATTAGTAGAATAGTGCAGCTTCTATTCAATGAGAAAAAGATAGGGTACGATACAATGTTGTACAATGTTCAACAAGGCTGAGAATGAGGATTCTCGTGATCAGAGAGAGGGAAGACACTTTCTGAATGATTTGCCCAGATTGGAATGTGATTACAATGATCATCTAATGTTAGATACTCAGGTTGTGCTTACACATGAGGGAGACGACCATATCCATTTGTTTTGTGCCCCTTAGGGTCGAATAGATGCAATATACAATATTTATAAGAAGGCAATTGCAACAAATGATGGTTGGATAAGAGGACTGTTACAAGAATAGTTCATCTTTTACCCGAGTGACGGTTGAACTTCTTGCAAGTGTGGTGGTTAGACTTCCAACAATGCAGTTTATGATAGGATGCATATGTGGAGAGTGCCACTTGGCGTGAGGCGTGGGAACAAGGAGTTGACATGTGGCCAATGAGTTGTGAGTTTCTGCCCAGAACTTGGCTGATGCATGGTGTATTGCAAAGTGTGGTGCCAGTGCCCAATTGTCCTATGAGGTGACACACATGGCGTAGAGTTTAGGGGTCATACGTCGCACTAGGGATTTACGTGGTTGTTTACAAGGTTTGTGCTAGTGTGCCAGGGTATGACGAGTCTCTATGTGGTGCAAGATGCCCTGAGGTTGAGGAGCTCAATGTTGCAAGGAAGAGTGCATGGACTGGATGTGCACAAATCATTCTCACTGCCCACAACCCACTATAAATTCTTTTACACATCTTCAACTATTGTAGACCCACATTTGCAAGCCAATTCTGTCATGTGCTGCTGTATCCATGCCAATAGGTTACCCTAAATGCCATAGAAATATTAGATGACGATCTAAATAATTGCACAACCACTTGGCGAAAAAATGATCAGCTTACATTTTCTGTGATGTCACATGTAGTATGTGCAAAGTGCCTCAAAGGAATGAGGAATCCTGGACTACAATGATTATAGGATATACACCTAATAGGTTTGTTGAAAAGGCCTTGAATTTTTTTAGTCAAATGCAACAATGAAAACAATAACGAGCATACTCCAAGTATGTGCCAAATTAAGAGCTTTAGAATAGGATGTGGACATCCAACATACTAGAGAGGATTTATTTTTTCAAATGTTGTATTTGGAAATTCCCAATACCATGTGCCTCTACCTCCGTTTATTCTTTTTCTGTTCTTCCATTTTAAATTTACCCCCTTCACTTAAAATATATGTCCAATCTCCAAACCCTGTCAGCGGATTAGAGGAATATTTGGGGCCCGTCCTTTTCCTTCGCAATTTTATTTATTGGTAAAAGTATACTTGTTTACACACACACACACATATATTCCAGGCCATATTTTGCCAATTTTGTTAAGAATTTCGGATTTTCAGATTTGTTGGCCCTCCTGAATGGATCTGGATTTCCAGACTTGGTAACTATGCTTAGTGCTTGAGTAGGATTGCATGACTTGCTAACAAGCTTGGTAAAGATTTCAGGTATCCTTGTGCATACGTAGATGCGGGTTAGATGAGCTGTAACAATGACATTAGACTAATAATATACCCACTTGGTGCATGCAATACCTATTGGGGTTAATGGAGGGAAAATTTTATAGCTAGTCACTGTAACTCTCAAAGCCCTCTACATGTAGATTTAATTTGTTAATCTAAAATAAGGCCACAAGGAAAAGGCATGAGAGGGAGGACTTTGAAATTACTTTTGTTTTCTAGCTGTCTAGCATAGACATGATTGCAAAGGACTTGGGAAGGATTTCCCTAGGAAAAGAAGCAAGAAAGATGAGCCTTGCAATAATCGTTGAATCATATTTTGGAGAAGATGAATGGGGAAGGTGTGGTTGAAGTTACATGATGATATGTGCAAGAAAAAATTGCAGAAGACTTGGAGATGTTAACATCGCCTCAAACTTGTAGATTCTATAGTCAAGATGATGCAGAGCATTCTCCCCCTCTATGTGCTATCTTCTGATTTCTACGACTTGTACAAAGCCTGTGTCTATTATGCACACAAGAACTGGGACGATGAGGAAATGACACCTGCCCTCCAACCTTCCCGACTACCCCCAACACCCCCATGAAAGAAAAAGAAGCATTTAGGAACCGAGGAACTTAGTTAAATACAAAAAATAAGTAAGTAAGTAAATAACTGGGAAAGTCAAACTGATTAATATATAGCACCAAAATTAATTGAATTCACATCTTTATTATATATATATTTTGCTAAAGACCCTTAGGGAGAGGGCCTAGCCCAGCTAAAAATTGCATTAAAAAAATCATCGATAGCAAATATGCTTATCTCGAACCTCAAATTAAGATTGCATATTTTCATGCTAATAACCAGAGCAACTTCAGACAATGAACCGATGATGATCTTCATTGACTGAAGAGAGACAACGAAGAGTTAACTTTATTCAGTCCTCAAGGGATCATGGGAGGGGCACTAAGCAACAGGGGGATACCAATCCCGATTCCTTGATGAGATCCGTCCCGCACTCGAGCCACTACTTCACGAGATCGGGGATGTTCGGACACATACGAGGTTGAGGCCCTCTGGTGTCCCCAGATTTCACCCTGAAATCTGAGACTACCCCATATAAAAAAATTTCGTACTTTTAAAATAATGGGTCGTTTTGTGTTTTTATTGCCAGAAAATGTCTGTATTGTGTCAAGATATTCCCAGAGAGTCATATAAGCCAATTTCGACAAATACTTAGATGCCCAAACTCGTTATATTCTGTCATTTGGTTTGCTGTGGAAATTTTTATTTAATTATTTTAAGCCCCGTTTGAGGTAAATTGTGCTCCGGTTTAACCCTGTTGAGGTTTTACATGTCAATATTCCCATATACCAATAGGGTTTTCACCAAGAATGAATCCTGGGCTTTATCTGTGACTTTTGGCAACGTTTTGTGTTTTTGTTATTTTTCTCGTTTTTTTTTCTCTGTGAAATTCCCCTAGGTCAATTCCTTTGCCGGTTCAGTCTGTTTTCTTGCCTGGAGTATCTGGAGATCATCTACGGACGTCATGCCAGAAGGAATTTGCCACAGGGAGGTCTAGTTCTCTCTAAAAAGACGAAGTCATGCACAAAAAGGCTTCTTCTGGACATGTCGCATTTTTGGGAAAGGAAGGTTTTAAGCTACAATGGGATTTTTGGTAGCAGCAGACAGGTGGGAATTTTGTACCTGCTTGGCATGTTACTTTTCCCATGGAAGCAAAGTCACTTAAGTCATGATGGGAAAATTAAAGGCAAAGAGGCAGGCGGGAATTTCTTACCTGCCTTGCAGGGTGAAAATTCCTATTGTGAAATAAAAGAAAAACACTTAAGGCATTGATGAGAATTTCTTACTCGCCTTGCAGGTAAAAATCCCATTATGAAAGTCAAATTCACCTGCTTAAGTGGACCATGGGATTTTCGGAGCTGCGGTGCGGTGAATAATCTCATTAGAAATTGACTTTTAAAAATATAAATCAGCCATATCAAAAGTGCGACCCCTTTTGGAATAGAAGGATAACTTTAATTGCATTTATTAATTGTTTCTATTCCTAATTTTGGTGCCCAAGCATGAGGAAAAGTCAACACGGGATGAGAGGATAAAGAAATTGGAAATAGAATTCTAAAATTAAATAAATTTAATTTATTTAATGCAGCCCTCTCTCATGCAAAAAAGTGACCCACCTAGAGGAGAAATAATACTTTTTAAAGTATTTATTGATGGAATTAATTCCTATTTTTGGCACATGAGGTCAAAGCATAGTGTGAAGTCAATGTAGACTAGAAGTAGAAAGCTAAAATTAAATAAATTTAATTTATTTAATGGCAGCCATGAGCATGCACAAAATAGGCACCCAAATTAAAGAGAAAAACATGTTTATTAATTAATTAATTGCCAGGAATAGGAAGGGCAATTATTAATTATAGAATGATGAAGGTTATATAAGCATGGGCTGCCATATTAATGAAGTAATTAATTCTTCTAGCAAAGGAGTGCAGCCCAGGACAATTTTGGCGCCCAAAGAAGAAGGAATTTTGCTCATAAAAAGGTGTTTTCATTGGAAAGCTTCAAAGTTTGGCTCCCAGGTTTGAAGGAGCTTGATTTAAGTTTGATTAATTGTCTGCATAGTGGTACAGGTGCCCAGGTGAAGTTGACAATATTCATGCTTGCTTTGCATGTAAACAAAGCCTCAAAGTGGGCTTTATATATGCAGATTTTTATGATTAAAATCAAGTGTTCATGTTCCGGTTGCCGTCTTTGTCTGAATTAATTGCAGGTATTCATTATAGGTGCTTATATAATTGAAAGGGAGCTTAAATCAATGTCAGATACATTGAATATATCCTCCGAATCCGAAGAAATCCTCAGATCTGCACTGTTGTAAAGAATTCCAGCCGAATAAAGAGAAAAAGAGTTGCTCAGACAAAGTCGATCCGCCATGGCAAAGCGGGATGAAAGAGAAAGCTCAATGAGAATCATGCATTACTTCTAGGTTTGCTGACATTGGAGATACAAATCTAGGTCCAAAACCTCTTTCCGAATTGATTGACAGATCTAGAGCTGGAAAGACTTCTCTCATGCGTGCAGTCAAAAGCAGTGGAATCATTCGAGCTTCAACATTCCCATTCACAGCTCAGTTGCCAGAATTCGTCATGGAGTGTGCAAGGTCTTACCACCCACTATCTAGATCAATCCGAGATGTTGCGGGGAAGACAATAATCCGGCTGGACGCACAGTTCATCAATTATTGTCTGAAGATTCCAACACGACAGGTGGTGACTACTATTAGCATACTGGATGCCGACAATAGATGGGAAAAACATAAAGTTGACTGTGTGGGCATAATGAACAACAGGTACATGAAGAAGCCTAGATCTCCATCCAAGTTCCCGAGGACTCTTCCACGATCCAATCTGGTGTACAGGAGGTGGATGACATTACCAAATTGCTATGCAGGATAAATGGCGAAGCTAACGCTCACAACTTCCGCTCATGGATGTATGCCTTCATCAGGACCATTGAAATCAACAAAGCAGATTCTATAATCAATTGGTTGGAAATCATTAGTGACAACATCGGTGAGCAGCTCCGGAATGTGAGGTGGACTTACAACTTCAAAATGACTTCGTATTTGGTATATGCAGCAGCTTCACAAGGTATCTTCTCCAAGCTGGATAGACGTGGTGTGCTCTCCAAGGATCCTATTTTTGAGTGCTATCCATAACTTACTGTGCTTGAATGCAATAAAGATTACAAGGTGGTCAACAATGGATTCTTCTACGGATTCATTTGCAGGCTGAACGGTGATCTGAAGACCAACAGGTAAGTAGCGAGGAGCTTGGGAAGCTGTATCTAGCAGGTTGTATCTTCATCTAGTTTGCTTGGAGTTCACATACATCGGGGTCAACCGGCTTTTCAGGGGAACCAGTCAAATTGCCTAGATATCCAAGCGACAGATTGGTCATCATGGAATTATGCAGACAACTCGTGGAGATGCATGACCTACAATCAAAGCGACACAAGTCTATAGGCTTCTTTCCGATCACAATGGGCTATTACAGCTGCTAGAGCATTCACAAAGCCAAAGGAATTGAAGCGGAGATGTTCTCTGAGTATGAGCATGAGTTCTTCTCAGCACGGCTGAACTTTGATCCATATGGGGTAGCAAGAAGACAATCTCCTAGGAATACGCGCATGTGCCTTCGTTAGAAGATTTTTGGATGAAGTGCAGAAGCGAGTACGAAGTTAGGAAGAAAGACTTCAGCAGGTTATCAGTGCGACAAGTGTTTGATTATGGATTAGCACGGATACTTGCGGATCTTATAGACGATGATGGGCTGTGTTACTTGACACATACCATCAAATGGAGGGGATAGAGCTGCACTTCAGAGAACATTGGTGGCTGCCACACGATCGAGGAAAGTCTGCCATTGCTCGGTCAACACTTCAATTGGTTCTTGCCGATGAAGGGTATTGCCTTGATGAAGCTTTGATGAATCAGATCACGAGAGCTGACCTCAAGCACGGAGATTCCATCAAAAGGAAGCACGAGGAGAAAGTAGTAGAAGGCTTGAAAAGCTTAAAGTGCACAAGAAGTCTCATTTGAGGGAAAATGTCACTTCTACGGCTATGGTGCTAGTTCCGACTTCTCCAGCGTCAAGTACTTCACCAACTTTTGCACCTCAGCAGGATATTGCCTTGTTCCTTCGTTGAATCCAGCAACATTTGTGTTTTCTCCTCAGCCACTCCGATCTGCACCTCTTCCTGAAGAAACGTTAAAGTTGCAGATGGCAGAATTTGAAAGAGCTTTGTCTTTGGACAATATAGAAAGACAGCAACCACCACATTGTAGCATTTCGGATGGAGAAGAGCCAGAGCACGAGATGGTGGTACATTTAGCAACTTCTCATTCTCCGAGAAGTAATTTCTCAGAGTGGTTGGCTTCACAGTTGGTCCCAGAGGCTAGAGAGGAGATCAACTTGGAGGAACATGACTTGCATGCTCCTGAGTTTGGGTGGAAAAGACAAAAACCTAAAGTTGCTAAGGTGACTTCGAGGTTGATTATTGAGGAGTCAGGGCAGAAGTTTGTTGAGGTGTTAGTTCCAGCAGAAGGAAAGAAGAAGGATGAGCTCACGACAACGGATATAACAGTGACCAAAGTACCCATAGGTCAAGCCACTACTGAAGGATTGAAGCAAGACACATAGACATTGATAAATGCTTTATTCCTTAGGCTTGACAAAGAAAAGGCGGAGAAAGTTGAACTTCAGAAGCAAGTGTCTCAGTTGTGCGAGATTATTGCCAAAGTTGCCAAATCTTCCGCTCAGCCAATTTCAGCACATAAGCAGGTGAGTGATCATCTGATGCAGGAAGTGGAAGATGTAGGTAACCAAGTTAAAGCTATCAATGAATGGAAGAGTCTAATCATTCGCCAAGCTTCTGTACAACTCGGAGAGGTGCCAACCCGTCTAAAGGTTATGAAGGATGCATCGGTTCAGCTGAAGCAACTGGTGACGAGCACGATAGACATGAACACAGATTCTTTAAAAGTAACACGAGTACTTTGGCAAAATAAATAAGCTGCTGAGGAGGTGTTGATTGTGGAACGAATTGTGCCCGATGGATCAATTGAGAAGGGGAAGTAGCTTGAGTTTGCAATCTTTCCGCTTGGAGATTTTCAGAATCATGCTAAAAAGGATGTGGGCACTTGAAAGTATGGCATTATCACTACTGCAGACGAGGCGTACTCTCGAAGGATCCTATTTTTGAGTCTATCCACAACTTCTCATTGTGCTCGAATGCAATAAAGATTACAAGGCGGTCAACGATGGATTCTTCTACGGATTCATTTGCTATCAATGGTGAGTCAAGACCAAAAGGGTAAGCGAGGAAGCTTGGGAAGTCCCGTATCCCAAAGATGGTATCGTATCTTCATCTAGTTCGCCGACTTCACATACATCGTGGCAACTGCTTTTCAGGGGAACCCATCAAACAACCCGAGATATCCAAGCAATGCGATTGGTCGTCATGGAATTATGCGCAACAACTTGTGGAGATGCATGACCTACAAACAAACAAAACAAGTCTCTAGCTTCTTTCCAATCACATGGGCTATTACAGATTCTTTAGAGCATTCACAGAGCCAGAGGAATTGAAGCGGAGATGTTCTCTGAGTATGAGCATGAGTTCTTTCAAAGACAAATGAACTTCGATCCATATGGGGTAAAGCAAGAAAACAATCTCCCAATAATACGCGTATGTGCCTTTGTTAGAAGATTTCTGGATGAAGTGCAAAAGCGAGTACGAAGTTAGGAAGAAAGACTTCAGCAAGTTATCAGTGCGACAAGTGTTTGATTATGGATTAGCACGGATACCGGATCTTATAGACGATGGGTCTATGTTACTTGACATATACCATCGATGGGAGGATAGAGCCGACTGCAGCAGATAACATTGGTCGCCACATGATCGAGGAGAGGTCTACCGCTATTCAGTTAACACTTGAATCAAGTTCTTGATAAAAGGGGTATTGCCTTGATGAAGCTTTGATGAATCAGATCACAGGACTCGAACCTCAGCAGAGATTCCATCAAAAGGAAGCACGACGGAGAAAGCAATAGAAGGCCTGAAAAGCTTAAAGTGCACAAGAAGTCTCATTCGAGGGAAAATGTCACTTCTACGGCTATGGTGCTAGTTTCGACTTCTCCAACGTCAAGTACTTCACCAACTTTTACACCTCACCTTTCGCGAGGATACTTTGCGTTCCTCCGTTGAATCCGCAACATCATCATGTTTTCTCCTCACCACTCCGATGTGCACCTCTTCTGAAGAAACGCTAAAGTCCTGCGGATGGCGATGAATTTGAAAGAGCTTTGTCTTTGGACAATATAAGAAGCATTAGCCACCACACTTCTAGCAATTTCGAGATGGAGAAGAGCCGAGCACGAGATGGTGGTACATTTAACAACTTCTCATTCTTCGAGAAGTAATTTCTCAGAGTGGTTGGCTTCACAGTTGGTCCCAGGCTAGAGAGGAGATCAACTTGGAGGAACATGACTTGCAGTGCTCCTGAGTTTGGGTGGAAAAGATAGAAAACCTAAAGTTGCTAAGGTGACTTCGAGGTTGATTATTGAGGAGTCGATCCGGTTAGTTCGGCCGAGATGTTAGTTCCAGCAGAAGGAAAGAAGAAGGATGAGCTCACGACAACGGATATAACAGTGACCAAAGTACCCATAGGTCAAGCCACTACTGAAGGATTGAAGCAAGACACACAGACATTGATAAATGCTTTATTCCTTAGGCTTGACAAAGAAAAGGCGGAGAAAGTTGAACTCCCAGCGTGTGTCTCAAATTGCTTGGCGAGATTATTGCTAAAGTTGCCAAATCTTCCGCTAAGCCAATTTTAGCACAAAAATAGCGGTGAGTGATCATCTGATGCAGGAAGTGGAAGATGTAGGTAACTAGGTTAAAGCTATCAATGAATGGAAGAGTCTAATCATTTGCAAAGCTTCATTCTGACTTGGAGAGGTGCCAACCCGTCTAAAGGTTATGAAGGATGCATCGGTTTAGTTGAAGCAACTGGTGACAAACATGATAGACATGAACATAGTTCTTTGAAAGTAACTTGAGTACTTTGGTCGAGATAAATAAGTTGCCGAGGGAGGTGTTGATTGTGGAATGGAATTGTGCCCGATGGATCGGTTGAAAAGGGGAAGCAACTTGAGTTTGCAGTTTCTTTCCGCTTGGAGATCTTCAGAATCATGCTGAAAAGAATGCGGGCACTTGAGAGTATGGCATCATCACTATCAGACAATGTCATTGCTTTCACCAATGAGGAAGTGGTCGGGAACGTTTCTTCATACACAAGGACCATTCCTAGCAAAGTGCTTGATTCCCTGGAGGGATCTCTTCTGATGGTGCAAGAGAGGATTGATGGAGCTGTTAGGCCTTTCACGATGGATTCCATCAATCAAGTAACGTTGCAATTAGATATTGAGAAGTTCGGGCCTAGCTTGAAGGATGTGGAAGCATGCATCGGGGTTTTGAACGAAGGCTTGCTGCAATTCAGGACAGAAAAAGAAGTTGTGGCTAAAACAGATGGGAAGTTCTGAATTACATGTTCGACAAGTATATTCAGTATCAAAACAAAAGAAGATGTAGATGTTACAACTGACGAATCTTTCTTCTATTTTCCACGTTCCGGATGTAATTGTAAAACTTTAAAGTTATTGGTTTTAAAACCATTACTTTAAGTTATGTGGAACGATTCTATAAGTTAAGTGACAAATGTGTATAATTTTGACTATAGATCCAGATGCATGTCACTTGGAGAGGAATTAAAGGAAGATGATTGCCAGATGTTATCTTTACTTCTTGTTTATGTTCTAGTTCAGTTAAGTTTCCCATTTGTAATTTCCCTTCTACATTCTATAAGTAGAGGAAGAACCTTCGGGTTAAAGGATCGAGAATTTGTAAGCAACATTCTTGTGTTCCAGACTTTGTGTTGAAACCCCTGATAGCTATTTGAAGCAAAGGAATAGAAAGGAGCAGATTTCGGAGAACTTTGTGTCACGGTGCATTTTGTTTCTAACTTTTTGTCTTAGATCTACTTATAAACTTTGTGTTATTCTAGATCTAGATTTGAAAGTACTTTTGCTCATAATTTTGTGTGTTAATATATTTTGGTTCTTTATGTGCATGCAATCAACTCTGTAATCTATTGATTGGGTTGCACATCCCCCTCTTTCTTTCCTGTGTTTTTATTATTTCCTTCTTCATTAGATATTTCCTTTCTTTAACAACTGCTTACTTGTTGCAAAACTATACAACTATGGTTCATGAGCTGCATGGTTAAAGTAAAACCCCAAAATAGATACTAGCATATTTAATTGACAAATTTTACATGGGAGCCTCACCGGTAAATGAGGGAGATTTATCTCATGATTGCTTCCTAGGTTTTCAGCTATGCAGAAAATCTAGCCAACATCCTCTTCTCATAGATGGCCTTTGAGATCCCCCAAGTGCACGGGAGCCCATCCCTTCTCCGGGCATCGGCACTCCAGACCTTTCACAGCCTCAAATACCGGGCTTCAACACATTACTAGCTTCTTCCAGTTGACTTTAGATGTTGGATGAGGGGGTCTCCTCTTTGCCTCCTCTTCCTCTTCTTCTTCCTCTTGTTCGGGTTACGTGGACTTACTGCGAGCTTTTCTTTTCCGGGCATCTCTCTCTTTTATTTGCCTCGTTCTTCTTTTCTTTCTTCTTTTTCTGAGTAGCCGAAACGGCACCCCTAGACCCCCTGGAGCGGGTACGGCACGTTTCGGGAGTGGGAGCGGCCAGGCAGGTCCGGATACGGCTGGATACTTCTGCAGCCGTACCCAGCCGTTTCCTGGCCCAAAACTGTATTTTTTTTTTTTGTTCTTTTTTAATTCTGGTTTAAATTTAATATATCATTACAGCAGAAATTACAGTTTTCACAGCACCATTATTCTACAGAAGGTATAGTTTAAATTTAATATATCATTACAGCAGAAATTATAGTTTTCACAGCACCATTATTCTACAGAAGGTATTTTTAAATTTAATATATCATTACAGCAGAAATTACAGTTTTCACAGCACCATTATTCTACAGAAGGTATATTTTAAATTTAATATATCATTACAGCAGAAATTACAGTTTTCGCAGCACCATTATTCTACAGAAGGTACCAAGTACAAGCCATCATAAACATGGATAAAAATAGCATGTATGAGATAAATCATAAATGTAATAAACACCTCAACTAGATATGGTGGGGACAATTGAAATTATGAATGTATGAGTAGTTTGTTGTGGCTATTTAGCTTGTTTTGTTTTTCATATGCATAATATGTGGTTAATTCTTATTTAGAAGGCTGAAATTTATATATTTTTTAATTTTTATATATTTTTGTACTGCCGTATCCTACGCCGTATCCGAGCCCAATTTTTTTTTGCCGTTTCCGCGTATCGGATACTCCGTACCCGCTCTGTATCCAAAATGTATCGGCTACTTAGTCTTTTTTTGGTTGTTCTTGGGGACCTTTTGGTCCTCTTGCTTTCTCTTTATATGTGTGTTGTCCCATTGACCTACTTTTGTGGTCACTCATTGGACATTTAATATATTTATATTATCTTATCTCCAATTCCAGCCATAACCAACCATCTACAGATATCAACTAATAGTGCAGAAGACTTGATAGAAACTCATCTAGATTTGCCACTCGCAAAGTAGTAAGACTGGATAGAATGAAACTCTTAATGCAGGCAGATATTCGGTCCTGAGTGCATTGGTGCAAGGATATTTTTGTCTCTCTTAATCTGAATTGCTTATAGAAAAAATGGTATATTCTTTCCTTAACCAATGAAACCAAGAGAAGTTACCACTCAGGTAATGAATCACTCTTGAACACATACCAGTAAGAAATTCATGACTGGGAGCATCAATCAGAATTCTTAAAAATGCCAGACTTGTTACCTCACGTATTCTTCATTTTGTGTGTGTACTTTGTTTCATATAATTAGTGTAAAAGCCAATCACAATGCAAATATTGATTTTATTTTTAACTGTCATAACTGAGAGTTAATCAATATGAAAAAATCATTCCCACCACACAACCCACCCAATCCTATTGAATTCAGAAGATATTAAACCATAAGTGCAAACTGATATTTAGATTTGAAAAGGTCTTTAAAAACAAAAGGGCTGCCACCTATCGTGGATAATCAGCCATACCGTCTTAAAATTTACACATTTTCTTCAACTGTCATGAACTGGACACAGCTTATCAGAAAAGACACTCTATAGAGTTACAAAAGTAACATCAACAGGGTTATCAACTAGTCTATGATAACGGTATCAACAGGGTCGTCTTCCTCCTATTTGAAACTAGTCTTCATAGATCAAACTATGCTCAGTTCATGAAAATACAGAAAATGTTTTATACACACCAGCCATCAAAAGTCATAAAAATCATCATTATATGGCCATGTAGAAGCTGACAAATCCAAGAATAGCTATAGATGCCTCCAACCTTACAATGGGGTAGAAGAGCACACTCCAATATACAGGGCAGCAAAGGAAGTATCGAAATCAGGGTTTTCAAGATCGGCGACCCATTTCTTTGCACACACTTTGTTGTGCTTTTTTAACCTTTGGAGACACAAGGCAAAGATTAGAATGCACAAAAAAACCAAGTCCTTTATTGTCTTGTATTCCTTGCGTCGCTTCACCAAATAAATAAAGGCACAGGTGCTTGAGTTCCTCTTTGTTGTGGAAGAGCTTGCCACGTGAATGAACACAAATGAGAAGTTTATAAATTTGGAGCACGTTGATCTCAGCACACCTAGGGTGGATTTGATTTCCATTGCACACTCTTCTGGTGGTTCTCAGTGCGTCATCTTTTCCTTGGAGTCAAGCTGACTTGATTTGTCAACTGCAAATGACTATGGCTTCACAGTCCACTGCGAAGTCCATATCAGCATACCAGTCACCGCGTGCACTGCAAGACAAAATTGGGACATCAAATGGACCTATGCAGTGACCATTTAGGAGATGTCTCTGATAAATGGAGGCCTCACGACCCATCATCTTCCACAACGAGAATCTGTTAGGGAAACCAAATCGGTTGGAACTCAAACTGTTCAGGTAACTGAACCTTTTGTTATGGATCTGAAGAATATAATTGGAAGCCACCCAATTCTCATTGGGTTGGACATTGTTTAGACTTCAATCCTGTGAACATATCGTTATGCCAGATAGTTCATCGAAGGACTAGGTTCATGTGAACACACAACATTGTATTCCAGTCCAACATTGTAATCATATGTGTTTTATCCTTTTCATGATGAATGGAAGAGATTTGTTTCCATCTCTTGTTTCTCACTGCTTATGTAATGGTACTATCGCATTTGTTTATGTTTCCATTGCATGTTCAAATAGACCTTGCAGGTTAATCAGAGAGATCCGTCTACTAATAGCCTATATGTTCTCCTTGCCACTCTTGGGGTCAACAAAAACCACACGTGCTCCATTCACAATCCACCATTGATCAACTTGTTTTTTCTCCTTTTGGCATTCACAATCCACCATTGATCAACTTGTAACTTCTCCATTTGATATTCAGCCCTTGTCCTGGGAGTTGTAGTCATCTTATAACCAATATCATGATGCACACTTTCATGAAATAAATGAACCTTTGCTCTTGTGTAAGAGCCTTGGATGCATGGCCTAGGTATGTGGTGTGATGACATGATTGCTAGGATGGTAAAAGTGGCCTAGTTGTGTGGTTGTATGTTATGACTGGTAGGTCGGGTGTATGGCTGATGCTTTTTGTTGTGAATGTATGGTCGGTCTACTGGGAAAGCTGGGCAAGGTTAATAATTGAGGGGTTAGAGATACCAAGTCAGGCTAGAATTTAAGGGTTGGGGGAGATGTTAAACCAAATCAATAAGAGAAGGAGCAACCCTCGTCAAGAGACAACCTGCCCCGCAAATCTTGGAGTGGTTGTGATAACTGGTGCAGTCAGGGGTTTCATAGACCATTTGGTCTGGTGGACGTAACTAAAATCATTTTATCTCATTTCAATTCATAATGTTTGAAGATAACTCCATGATAAATTGGTGATGGCATTTGACAACAAAGTTTTGAATGTTGGCTACAAATACTGAACCAAGAATGACAAGGCTAGATTGTGGTCATTGTGCTTGTTCAAGTATGCACTCTTATCACTCAGTTTAGGAAAAAAATTGCCTGGAAAAGTAATGCTTGAGAATGACAACCATGTATAACTAAATTAAGAGCATGATATATGTGTAGTTTTACGATGATTTTTTATTGATTTTTTTTCTAAAAATATTAGCTAAATTAAATAACTTGATGATGATATTTTGCTAGTTTACGCTGTGTGACCTAGTTGGAATGGAAAATGAAGATTGGCGATGATAATGGTTGGATAGGCAATTTGACGTGACCTAGGTGGAATTAGAAATGATATATACTGATCATAAAACATAGATGGAATGAAAGCTGGAACATGGTAATAGTATCAAGGAACTAAAAATATAGAATACAATAATAAAGATTATACTATTGGCATGAAAAAAATGATACAAAATTGCAATGTGATAGTAATGAAACAAGAAATTGATGACGGCATTAATGTTTATTGAGGTCAAGGCTCTATTACCTAGGAAGAATGATACCTTCGAGACATTATATTTCAATCAAAACATTGGCAAAATTGTGTTCTCATGATAATGCATGATGATAATATGAAATGATGACGAGTTGTGATAATGTTTGTGTTATCCAAATTTCACCCCCCAGAGTTAATTTGATAACATGCATCAGAGTTTTTAGTTCCAAGCAAGTAGATTGATTCAGGAGAAAATCGTAAAATTGGCTAAGTCCTGCTCAAGACCGCCTTTGGGACAGTTGGAACAATTATACGCGGAAGGCGCGGATCGGCCGAAAAGCCTCCAGGCGGCCCAAACAGAAAAGGGACATCTGGGACAAATGGACGCGAAATGCCCGAATCGGCCGAAAGAAAGAAAATTTGTCCAAGTCCTTTACCGGGAGCAAGCGGGACAAGAGTGCGCGGAGGACGCGAACCGGCCGGTTCGGCTGAAACAGGAAACTTCAGCACAAGGACAAGTGGGACAAAGGGACGCGCGGGACGCGGATAGCCGAAAGCCAATCAGATCACGCCACGTGTCACCGGCAGAAAAGGGACATGGAAGCCCATTTCGGGCGGATCGGAGGATTCTGTCCCGCGAAGCACTGGGACATCCGGGACAAAAGGACGCGGTGGACGCGAAAATCCGGCAGAGGCCGTAGAGCGAATCACGGCATGACATGTGTCATAAGGAAAAAGGTCCAAAAAGTCAAAGGCGAGTTTTCGAGCACTGATCCGAACCAATGAAATAGTGCCACGTGTCCAAGTTTAAGGGGCCCACAAGAAAAGCCCGCGGAAAGGTGGAGAGAGAGAATTACTCAGCGAATCAGGGCCTGCCACGTGTCGTCCCAGGATGGCGGAGCGCGGAAAAGATTTTAAAACTTTGTTCTTGCCTATTTTGTGCCCTAAATCTTCGAGACCTTCTTGTTTCACCTCAAGGCATCAAATATTATTCAGCTTTTCGTTTCTAGTTTTCTTGTTCAAACAACATAGCTGAATATGAGGCCTTGATTCATGGACTTCATTGGGCTAGGAAAAAGGGGATAAATAACTTGCAGGTGTTCGGGGATAGCGAGCTAATCGTCAACCAAGTTAGAGGACAACATGCTACGAAGAACGACTTGCTGAGGAGCTACAAGAATAGGGTATGGGACCTCATTGAAGATTTCGAAGCTTTCAACATTGTGTCCATACCCAGGAAGAAAAATGAAGCCGCGGATAGGCTCGCAGCAGTTGGAGCAACGTTTGATGTGGTTGACAACATCAAAAGGGAAAAAACACAGCCACATATCCATGTGATTGTGAGGCCAGCAGTTCCAGATAATAACACAAGCTGGCAGGTGTTTGAGAACGATCAACAGATCGTCAATTTTCTACAGGAAGAGGCTGAATTCTCAGCTAGAAATCAGGACAGAGACTAGAGCAGCGATGCGGGGATCAAGTAGTGCGATTGCGGACAAACAAGCTTCCTAAGGGTTTAGTAACATTGGAGTCTATCTTCAACCCTAACGACCAGTTCCGTAAGGAAAAGGCTAACATACAGGTCAAGAGAGAAGATTCAGAGCCAATTCTGGTTGGGAAGGCAAAATACTTCAAATTGGTAAAGTGGCCACCGAGCAAGAGAAATCAGATTTCATACGACTTTGCGAAGAATTTCCGATGTCTTGACTTGGAGCTATGAAGACTTGAGAGGATTGATCCGAAGTTGGCCAACATACCATAGTATTGGATCGGGATGCTAAACCCATCGGGAGAAGCGAGACCTGTCAACCCTCACATTGAGCCTCTAATGAAGAAAGAGCTTAACAAGCTAATAGAGGCACGCATTATATTCCCGATCAAGCACTCAAGTTTGGGTTGCAAACTTGGTTCCGGTCGAGAAAGAAGAGCGGAGAAATCGGGTTGTGTGTAGATTTCCAGGACCTCAATAGGGCATCTCTCAAAGACCATTACCCACTTCCTTGAATGGAACAAATATTGCAAGTAGTATCCGGTTCGGAGAGATTATCTCTCTGAGATGGCTACTCGGGGTATAATCGGGTGATGGTGAAAGAAGATGACCAATTCAAGACGGCTTTCACCACCAATGGGGGACCTATGCCTCTGAAGATGCCATTTGGACTATCAAATGCTGGAGCCACCTTCCAAAGGGCAATGGATATGGCATTTAAGGGGTTGATCAACAAAATAGTTCTGATATATCTTGACGACATCACTGTATTCTCAAAAAATGCAGCGGATCACCTCTGTCATTTGAGGCAAGTATTTCAGAGATGTAGAAGATTTGGGGTATCATTGAATCCCAAAAAGTGCATATTCTTGGCTCATGAGGGAAAACTTCTAGGCCATATTGTTTCAAAGGAAGGGTTGACGATTGACCCAGAACGGGTTGAAGCAATTCAAGCATTGCCATTGCCAAGTCACAAGAAGGCTCTTCAAAGCTTCTTGGGAAGGATCAATTTTGTCCACAGGTTTGTTCCAAACTTTGCAGCTCTCGTAAAGCCAATAACGCTGATGTTAAAGAAGAGCATGGCATTTAAGTGGACATCTGAAGGCAAGGCAAGTTTTGAGGCAATAAAAGAGGCTATATCTCAAGCCCTCTCGTCGATCCAGAGACTTCTCCAAGGACTTCGTCTTTATATGCCTTCGGTGGTGGAGACACAATTTCTAGCAATCTGGCACAACAAAACAAAGAAGGATTAGAAACAACCAGATTGCTTTCTTCAGTCAAGGCTTGGAGGAATACGAAACTAGATACTCTTTCATTGAAAAGCATGTACTTGCAGTGATCAGGAGTTTAAAGAAATTCAAGCACCTAGTCTCAAACAACAAGATCCAATTATTGGTCTCTCATGCGGAGTCAAGGACTTCCTTCTAAACAAGGATCTGAATGAGAAGCGTGCAGGGTGGATAACTCGTGTCATGGAATATGACATCGAGATCAAGGTCACCAAACTAGTACGTGGAAAGGGACTATGTGAACAGCTAGCCTTGAGTCAACAGGTTGAAGCAGGTGATGAAAAAGAGACTGTCTTGGTACTACAGGATGGCCAAGAACATGAAAATGATGATGTGCCTACCCCTTGTTGGACTCAGAATATGATACACTTCCTACAGACAGGACTATGCCCTCCGGAAATGAGCAAAGCAAAGAGGAGATACTTCAGATTACAAGCCATTCCATATGTGCTTGTTGATGGTGTTTTGTTTAAGAAAGACATCAATGGGGTTCTATTGAGGTGCATTGGGACTGGTCAAATTGAGAGGGTGTTACGAGATTTTCACGATGGAGATTCTGGAGGACATTTTGCCCCACGAGTAACAACTCTCAAGATAATAAAGGCAGGGTATTATTGGCCCACGGTGTTCAATGACTGCTATACATGGATAAGAAAGTGTAAGAAATGTGCACTCTTCACAGGCAAAGAAAGACTAGCAGCGCTTCCATTGCACCCAATCTTGGTTGACCAACCATTTCTGCAATGGGGATTGGACTTCATCGGGGTCATCAACCCAAACTCAAGCCAAGGCCACAAGTGGATTCTCACGGCAACGGACTACTTCACCAAGTGGACTGAAGCAGTAGCGCTCAAAGAGGCAAACGAGTCTAATATACTAGAATTTTATGAAGGAATAGTGACCAGGTTCGGTGTGCCGGCCACTATCATATCAGACAATGCATTGGCATTCGTAGGTTCCAAGATTGCTGAGAATGGGTCATCGAAGAATGGAATCTACTTGAGCACCTCTTCCAATTATTACCCACGGGGGTAATGGATGTGCGAGTCCACGAACAAAAACTTGTTGAGGATCATTAGGAGAACTCTTGACGAGAATCAGAGGTCTTGGCATACCAAGCTGAAATCAGCCTTATGGGCTGATAGGATCACTCCCAAAAGATCCACAGGTAACTCTCCATTCAGGCTTGTCTATGGAAGAGAGGCAATCTTGCCCATGTCATTAGAACTGCCTGCATTGGAGTTCATGAAGCAGTTGGAGTTGGCTGAGTTCGAACCAATGGAGGCCAGGTATGCAGAGTTGATGGAATTGGAAGAAATTAGAGAACGTGCAGTTCAAACAATTGAGAAAGATCAGGCCTTAGTGAAAAGATGGTTTGATAAGAAAGCAAGAGCAAGGACCTTCCAGGAAGGGGACCTAGTTCTGAAATGGGATGCAGATCGGGCAAAACCAGGAAGACATTCCAAGTTTGATGCCATTTGGAGCGGCCCCTACATGGTCATGGAATGTAAGAATAGCAATGCCTTCCAATTGTCTACATTGGACGGAGAAGAACTCCCGATTCCTGGTCAACGGAATCTATCTTAAACATTGCTACTGAAAAAAAAAAGAGGTTCACCCTTGTAAATATTAGCCTAGATTTCAATTCCTCTAAGTGCGTATGCACATTGTCTTGTTGTAGTTAGGTTTCAGTTTCCCTAAGTGCTTTGGCGCAGGTTTTGTCGCTCCTAGATTGAGTTTTTTACAGTTCAGCGTGCTCTCGTAGAGGGAGTTGCAGCATCAGGCTCATTTCAGGTTATTGCTTATGACTCCATGCCCAATGGATCGCTAAAAGGCCACTGATCTTCTACCTAGCAGGCAGGTGACCCCGAAAAGTCGCCAAATTGTTATCCAAATTTCACCCCCCAGAGTTAATTTGATAACATGCATCAGAGTTTTTAGTTCCAAGCAAGTAGATTGATTCAGGAGAAAATCGTAAAATTGGCTAAAGTCCCGCTTTCAAGACCGCATTTGGGGCATGGTTGGAACAATTATACGCGGAAGGCGCGGATCGGCGAAAAGCCTCAGGCGGCCCAAAGAAAAAGGGACATCTGGGGACAAATGGGCGAAATGCCCGAATCGGCCGAAAAGAAAGAAAATTTGTCCAAGTCCTTTACCGGGAGCAAGCGGGACAAGAGTGCGCGGAGGACGCGAACCGGCCGTTCGGCCGAAACAAGAAACTTCAGCACAAGGACAAGTGGGACAAAGGGACGTGCGGGACGCGATGGCAAAGCCAATCAGATCACGCCACGTGTCACCGGCAGAAAAGGGACATGGAAGCCCATTTCGGGCGGATCGGAGGATTCTGTCCCGCGAAGCACTGGGACATCCGGGACAAAAGGACGCGGTGGACGCAAAAATCCGGCAGGCCCGTAGACAAATCACAGCATGACACGTGTCGCCAAGGAAAAAGGTCCAAAAAGTCAAAGGGGCGAGTTTTCGAGCACTGATCCGAACCAATGAAATAGTGCCACGTGTCCAAGTTTAAGGGGCCCACAAGAAAAGCCCGCGGAAAGGTGGAGAGAGAGAATTACTCAGCGAATCAGGGCCTGCCACGTGTCGTCCAGATGGCAGAGCGCGGGAAAAGATTTTAAAACCTGTTCTTGCCTGTTTTGTGCCCTAAATCTTCAGACCTTCGTATCTTTCGATCCAGAGCTCGGATTTGCACGTTCTTTATATCAACGGAAAGCTGTTGAAATTCTCTACATGATTCTGGGATCAATCTCGCATTTTGGTGCAGTTTGGAGGGAGAAAATTAAGAAAACGTCTCTGACGCGTGGTGATAGACAGAAGTAATGCTTCAACAACCAACTTTAATGCAGCAGACAGCTCGCCGCTCCTGTTAGACGCCCGCCGTTTTCTTAGATCCACCGCTTCATGTCATAATGAGATGATTTTAAATGCTACGAAGTGGTTGGGGCGGATTACTGGATTTCCTCTCTCTTCCCTCTCTCTTTTCTTGATATATATTATAAAGAGGAGCTTTTAAGGGTCGGACATTCTTGTTTTGCATCCTTCCTTCTTCCCTCTTTGTAAGAGAAATTGTGGAGCTTTCAAACCTCCCATATGGGTTGTAATGCCGGTCTTTTTTGCCTCTTGCCACTTTAATGATATACTTGTATCGACTCTTGAGCAATAATATATGTGTTGTGATTGACTCTCGACCCTCTCATGTATTCATTGCTGTCATTTTGATCTCTTATTGCAGTTTGGTTACCTGTGCATGGTGTTTGTATTGCATCTATGTGGTCTGTGTTAAATTTGCAAAACGAGTGTCTAACATTCCTCGGTGCATCACCTTTGTAGTTTAGGTTTTATTCTATGCATTTTCTTACCCTGTCTCCTTGGCAAGTTAGATTAGGTTTTAGCAAACCCTCTGCATTTTTTGTGTGCATCTGAACAGAGGAATAGGAACCAGCCTTCTCTGGAGAATCTTTTCTCATCTTTACAAGTCCCACGCTTGGAGAAAGGATTCCATGTTGTGCAATCACACTGGATGCCTGAACATCAACCTAGAAGCCTGATTTGCATCCAGGGGTGCTGTGAGTCTGCAACAGCAACGGTTTGATGATTAATTGAAATGAGATATAATGATGATTGGATATATCTTTATAAATTATGTCATGTATATTTGTAAATATTATGCGAGGTGATGTGACGTGGACGGGGTGTGGGAGTCCAACAAAGGAAAGCCACAAAATTCACAACCCTTAGAATGCACACGAAAACAATACTTAACCTAAATATTTATGCATCGATAGAAAAAGATGAAATGAACACAAATTTAAACAAAAACAAAGCTTTGGGATATCTTATTTAGAGAAAGCAACAACATTAGACCGATTTCCAAATGATTCAACCTTTTACTGTTACACAACCCACTATCCTTTGTCATGTTAGATCACATGAATCTAGACATCATCATAATTTATTGAGCAATTATCGCCTCTCATGTCACAACTCCTTCATTCTTTCTATTCACAATGAGCCTTAAGCTTGCATCTATACTTTGCCCCTAAGTGTACCTCGGGGTTCTTGCTCAAAATCGAATTGCTAATCAAGGCAATTGGCTCTACTTATATAGTCATTCATGCCACCTCCTAAGACTCCTAATTCTACAAAATTCAAATGAATGGATCAAAGGACCCAACAATAGACCCAAACATAACCAGTCTTTTCTTTTCATAACTTATGCCTTGAAACATCTAAGTTCATTCCAACTTCACGAATAGGATTGCACGGACAATGCTTGCACATTGAGACGATTGCGCACAATAGACCAAACATTATGCGAAAGAATTACACATTCGACAAACATTGCACAAAAGAACTTGTGCACTCCACAAAATGCAACACAACTCCATGATCCTCTATATATGTATTTCTTCACCATGACTCCATAAACGTAACAAAATGCTCTACAAAGTGCAAATCTTGATTGACTCTATGTGCATTGATTTTGGTTGACACATGATTGCTCATGACTTGGATGCTCTGCATCATACACCTCGGGTAATTTTGAAAACTTGAGCTCCTGCTCAAGGAACCAATATATACCACATTGTGCGGCATCCACAACACTTAGCCAAGTCGCCTCTTCAGTCTTCTTTCCTTTCCACTTGACCAAATACTCATACTCCTTATTGCGTGTCCTCTTGGTTAGGTATCTATTATTCCTTCTGCTTCATCACGCTTCTTCTTTAGGCATTTGTTTCCTCCAATCTACTTTGCTGTCTTTTGATTCAGCTCATCTTCATCTTACTTATACTACGCGATATGGATATAGATCCACAACATTAAAGATGTTAGATGTCAATGCCTTCAAGAAATTCAATCTCATAAGCATTTTTTGCAAACTTTCTGATGATCTTGCATGGTCCTATCTTCTTCCACTTAAGCTTATTGTAAGTTCCTTTTGGAAACCTCTCCTTCCACAAATATGCCAAGACCATGTCTCCAATCTGATATTCAATTTCTCTTCACTTCTCATCTACACATTGTTTGTATTGTGCATTCATCTTTTTAATAATTGCGCACTTGTTGGTGCACTTCATGTGTTCCATAAAGTCTCCTAACATTCAACACTCTTATCCTCATTGTGCGGTAAGTCTCTCAACTCCGCAACTCCTCTTGGGTTGTTCCCATATATGATTTGGAATGGTGTTTTCCTTGTACTCTATTTATTGAATTGTTATAAGCAAATTTTTTCTTGCGCTAAAGCCAAATCCCAAGTTCTTGGTTTATCTCCGACCAAACATCTAAGCAAATCTCCAAGGCTTTTGTTCACAACTTTTGTCTATCCATCAATTTGTGGATGGTATGCCGAACTAAATTGCAATTTGTATCCAACTTCTTCCACAATGTTCACCAAAAATGACCAACAATTTTTGTATCTTTATCAGACACTATATGTTGCGTGGTAATCCATGCAGTCTTACAATCTCTCTGAAGAAAAGATTCACAATATGTGTTACATCATCACTAGTCTTCCTACAAGCAATGAAATGTGCCATCTTTGAAAATCTATCCACCACTACAAAAATGGAATCAACACCCCTTTTGTGTCTCTTGGGAAAACCCAAAACAAAATCCATACTTATGTCTCCCCAAGGCATCTTTGGAATGGGAAAGGTTGATACAACCCTATATTTTGAGATCTTCCTTTAGCCATTGACAAACACAACATTCTTGCAAAATTTGACACATCCATGCACTCATCATGTGGCCAAAAGTAACTCTCCCTAGTTGCATAAGGTTTTATCCAAGCCAAAGTGCCTGTTAATCCTTCGATGTTTCTCTCTTACTAGATTCTTGTGCATTGATCCTTTTGGGATGCACAATTGTCTTCCCTGAATAACAATCCTTCTACACAAAATAGTCCAACCAAGGTGTCTCTGTCAACACTTGCAGGCACCGCATGCCTCCCATGCTTCCTTGAAATCTTCATCTTGTGCATATAGTTCTTTCATGGATTCAAAACCCACAACTTCAATCCTCATCTCTATCAACAAACAATTACGCCTATTGAGCGCATCAGCCACCTTGTTAGATTTTCTGCTCTCTATGCTTCAACACAAATGTGTATCCTTGTAGGTATTCCACCCACCTCATATGCCTCTGATTCAACTTTCTTTGGCTATTAATGAACTATAATGCTTGATGATCCATGTATAATGTACACACAAACTCTTTAATAAGTAATGTCTCCATTTCTTCAACACTTGTATTATTGCGTAGAATTCCTGATCATACACACTATACTTCCTCCTTTCATTCAACTTTTCACCGAAAACACAATAGGTTTGTCCTCCTAAGTTAACATTGCACTATGGTTATGCCCACTAGCATCACAATCAACTTGAAATACTTTTGCAAAATCGGGCAATGCTTACACGAGTTGTTCTATTATTCTTTTTTCAATCTACAAAACTCTTTTGTGCTTTGTGATCTAGACAAAATTCTCCTATCTCCCTCTCATGGCCTTTGTAATTAGTGCACATACACCACTAAAGTTCTTGATGAACTTACTATAAAAGCTAGCCAACCCATGAAAACTTTGTGCCTCAAAAGCACTCCTCGGTGATGGTCAATCCACAATTGCATGTACCTTTTCAGGTTCCATCTTCAATCCTTCTCCGGAAAATCACAAATCCTAATATACCAACTCTTCTTGCATAAAACTGCACTTCTTGAGATTATCAACTTCTCTTCTCATAGTCTCTGCAACACTTTCCTGATATGTAGCAAATGCTCCTCACGTGTCTTGCTGAAAATCATAATATCATCTAGGTACATGATCACAAACTTGCCTAAAAATGGTTTTAGACTTGATTCATCAACCTCATGAAAGTACTTGGTGTGTTGCTTAATCGAACGACATCACAGCCACTCATACAATCCTTCTTGAGTCTTAAACGTTGTCTTCCATTCATCTCCTTCCCTTATGCAAATATGATGATATCCGCTCTTCAAATCAATCTTGCTAAAATACTTTGCTCCACTCAAACAATCCATGATGTCATCCATGTGCAAAATGGAAATATGTACTTGATGGTGATTTTATTTATGGCTCTCGAATCAATACACATGCACCACTCACCACCCTTCTTAGGTGCTAGAACTAATTTTGAACATTGCGCATGGACTTAACTCTCTGATGAGTCCCTATCCAACAACTCTTGGACTTGTTTTGTATACCTCCACATTCTCTTACTTGTCATTCTATAGGCTGCCTTGTTTGAAAAACTTGACCCTAAAATTAAATCCATGTGGTGACTAATGTCTCTCACATGTGGTAACCCTTGAGGTAACTCACTAGACACAACAAAAAACTCTAAACATTCCTTCATCTAACATTATTTTTCCTCCCTTTTGCCACTTTCTTCCACACCCTCCCTTTGCACGGTCGACCATTAACGTAAAACATGCACTATCCTGCTTCACTTTGCTTCAGAACTTCTTACCTAAAAAGTAACAACACTTTTGGCATTGCCTCACCTTTTCTTACCAATGGGTTCAGAGTATATTTCTTTCCATCCTTCTCCATTGTGTATGTGTTTGTGTGGCCATCATGTTGCACCTTTCGGTTGAACTACCAGGCCTACCAAGTAGTACATGACATGCGTCCATGGGCATGATGTCGCACATCACTTCATCTTCATATCTCCCAATCTGAATTTGACTAGACATTGCTCCTTCACCAACAATGGTGTCCTTTTTCCAACCATGAAACCCGGTAAGGATTCAAATGCTCAATCCTCTTCAACTTTGTAGTTTATCCACCATTTCTTTTTCCACCAAATTATCGGTGCTTCCACTTGTCCACTGACAATTACTTTGTAGACTTTCCTCTCAACTTACATGTCTGTCCTAAACAAGTTCTTCTCTTCTTTAGGGCCAATCTCTTCTTTTTTATTTCAATGGTATGTGCTTGAACATCAAGTGCTTCTCCCATCTTTGGGTCTTCTTCATGACTCATCAAGCCATCTGCTTCTCCTTGTGCAATGTGTGCACTTCCTTACCACCATTCTAGGCGTGTGGGCACTCATATGCTCTATGCTCTATGTCTCTCCACACTTGTAATATGTGTTGCATTGAATCTGCGACCTCCTCCATCCACGACCTCTTCCTCGAGATGCATGACCACCTCCTCGAGATGTTCCTTCACTTTATGCGAGTCGAACATGCCCACTCTCATCTTCATGAAAATTATCTCTACCTTTACTCTGTCCATGACTTTGCATGGTCTTTCCTTTGTCATGTGGTTAGCGCTTCTTGTTTTGTGCCAATTTCTCCTCTCGCCTTCGAAGCATACTGATAGGCTTCTTCCATGGAATGAACTTGCAACATACTATCTCATCAATCATCCTAATCTGTACCTTGAGATTTTCTCTCCACATCATTCTCCACATGTCCTGCTCTAATGGTGAGTCGGTAAAATTCCTCAGTGTATTCTTTCACACTAAGTTCTCTCTATCACAATCCTTACAACCTTCTAAACAAACTGAGTTGGTAATCTGTGGGCAAAAACTTCACTTTGAGCTTCACCACCAGCCTATCCCCATGTCTTGATCTTTTACTTGCCACACACTTGCACTCGGTTGGTCTAAATATGTTCCCACCAAAGGATGCATGACCTTTCAACTTCATGCATGCAAACTTGAACTTCCTAGGGGATCCTCCATGTCTTCATATTCAAAATACTTTTCCATCTTTGTTATCCAATCCACAAGCTCTATTGGTTCCAAACTACTAGAATAACAAGGGGTATCCAATTTTGGCTTACTCCCCATTCTACTGATTGCGTGAAGCAGTCTATCCTCAAGACCATCTTGTGCTTCCTCTTCCTCTGTGCTTTGTTCACCTCCGCATTCGCATTAACAACATGCGCTCTTTTTGTTACACGGGTCCGCCTTCATCATCACTATTTATCTTCCACAACAACACCTTGGCATTGTGTGGCTTCCATGGCTTCCAAGCAAGCTTGCATAGTTCGCATCATCTCAGCCAAGTCCTCAACTCTTGTGCCCTCCTATTTCGGTGTCCTACATTCCTCCGGTGTGCCATTCCAATGTTTTTTCTTTTCTTTCTTTGAATTCATGAACACAATCTCCACAATCTTCTACCCAACAATTCTTCTATCGAAGATGCCTACAACGACCTTCTACCCACTATCACACATTGTGGGAAAGCCACAAAAGCTTATTGTGTCACTTCTTTCTCACACCTACCCAATAATCACCCACTTGAAAGATGTTTGCAACAATTTTCTACCCACACTCGCAAATGTGGAAAACCACAAGATTTGTTGTACCTCTCCTCAAGGAAAGCAATCCTGCTCTCTTATACCAAATGACACAAGCATGGTGTGGGAGTCTAGCGAAGGACAACCACAAACCTCACAGCCCTCATAGTGTGCATGAAAATAATACTTAACCTAAATATTTATGCAGCAACAAATGATGAAATGAACACAAATTTAAACATAAATAAAGTTTTGGGATATCTTATTCGGAGAAACAACATCAGACCAATCACCAACAATGTAGCACTGTTACACAACTCAAGATCCTCTGTCATGTCAGATCACATTTATCCAAACATCATTATAATTTATTGAGCAATTAGCGCTTCTCATGTCACAAATCCTTCATTCTTTCTATTCACAATGAGCCTTAAGCTCGCATCTCTACTCTACCCTTAAGCATACCCTTGAGTTCTTACTTAAATTTGAACTACTAATGTAAGGCAATTGGTTCTACTTACATAGTTGTTCATGCCACTCGAGACTCCTAATTCTCTGGAATTCAAATGAATGAATCGAAGGACCCAACAAAAGACCCAAACATAACCGATTGGCCTTTCCGTAACTTATGCCTTCAATCGATCTAATTTCACGACACAACAATCCTACACATTGGACAATTGTGCAATAGACTAGACATTGCGCGAAGAATTGTGCATTTGACAAACATTGCGCAAAGAACTTACTCCACGAGAATGTAACACTAGACTCCATGATACTCTAGGAATGTATTTCTTCACTATGCGACTCTAGAAACATAACAAAATGCTCTAAAGAATGCAAATTCTGACTGACTCCATTGTGGCACTGATTTTGGTTGACACAAGATTGCTTGTGAACTTGGATGCTCTGCATCATGATGTTGCCCCATGACCAATGTACATGAAATGTATTTGGTTTTGATATGACTATGTAATGTGTCTAGGTGGAAGGATGTTGAAAGGACTTGATGTATATGATGCACCACATATCATGAAGATTTAAGCTTGATTTAAATACTATGATCAATAAATTAAATTAATCATGGACCAAAGGCTTGGTCGAGGAGATCTTTCAACTGTTTGGTTGGCCATTGTTGACATCAAAAAGGTTCATTTTGCTCGGTGTTTACTTTACCAAGGGCTTCCTATGGGGAATATATTATTACATATGGGTATTGCCAACCCAAAATGCCATGCTTGTGGGCCCAAGCCACTCAAAACACATTTTTGGGTTTTGTGTCCATGCTTAACGAGCTTGGAAATGGATCCACCCCTCTTGTAAACCCTTCAAAGTTGAGCCCTTTACTTGGAACATAGTCTTATTGGAGGATTCGCCTTACAAGCTACAAAATTCAAGCAATTGTAACTTCTTTTTCAACTATGGAAAGTTGGAAATTAATGATGTATTTAATCATGAGGATATGGAAAAACATTTTAATGTCTCTAACAAAATCTTTGTAGTATCTAATGTTATGTGATAGATTCTAGTACAAGTGGAAAAAGTGGCCACAAAGTTTTTGCACCTCCAAACCATAGTTACCTAAGACTTCGGGACGGCGGGACGTAGGGATGGGGTTTCCGGGACGGCAATTTTTTTTTAAAATTTGGGGACGGCTAATAAAAAATATATATAATTTATTAATTTTACAAATATAACATGAATAATTCAATAAACTAAGACTTAAAATTGAAAGTTTGAAGATTGAAACCATTAATGATTAATCCAATTATTCATCTGCATCAGCTTCAAAAGATTTCGACGGGATTTAAGAGGTAAGAGTCTTTATTTGAGGTTTTTCATTTTACTTTTTTCTGTTTCCCATTTAAGTAGATCTATATGTTTTGAAAATTAATACGTTTGTAACGTGATTTCATCCACTACTACATGGGTAACTGCATCTATATGTGGTTGACGTACCTATTACAAAGCCACTGATTAGAACATAACAAGAACAAGAGTAACTGTTACACTGTTCTCATGATTTTCAAATGCTAACACTCGACTAAGCTAGCTATATCTAGTTAGTGTCTGCTGCAAGTCCACAGAAAACTACAATATCTTTATAGAAAATTAAGCAAGCATAAAGATTACTCATTTTTCTGAATGCCACAACATTGTACAAACTATAATCTCTACTTTTTCCTTTTTAAAAAAATTGTGACTATTATATTTTATATTTGAGAATAGGATTACATACATTCTGATCCTTGCTACATGCAGATGGGTCTGAAGCAAAAACTTCTGCGATATATAAAATCTTAAATATGCAGCAAACAAACAAAATGTCCTATCACTGAAACAGAAAGAACCATAAACTATCTCCAGATAACCAGCAACGAAGAATTAACAAACACTAGCTGTATAGTGTATGACTGAAAATTTATAAAACTCGACCTGTGACCATTACTTCATATCATCAGACATAACATGGAGGAGCAACAATACTTCTGCAGTTTATGGTAATTATGAGAAATCTGCATGTTGTTTTTTACTAGAATGTATTAAAAGTTTAAAAAAATATAAAAAAAGTATTATAAAACTGAAATTCACATGTTTTAATGTTGGAAAAGTGCAGATTTCGTTGGGGACGTCGTGAAGTCCCCGGGACGTCTCGGGGACGTTGTGAAGTCCCCGGGACGTCTCGGGGACGTCACGAAGTCCCCAAAGCACCCGGGACGTCCCGGGTGCGTTTCTGGTTTGTGGGGGACGTCCCCCTTTTTTTTTTTTGGAAATTAGGGGCGGGGGAAACATCCGTCCCGTCCCCTAAGTCCCTAGGGCGTCCGGGACGTGAGGAAAATGGCCGGGACGCGTCCCCGCGTAACACCGCTCCAAACTTTGATTGGTCATCGGGGTAATGCCCCTTGTGCGGTTGGTAGAGATTCTTCTCACTTTCCTTAACAAGGCTCTCCGAGAAAGGGCAAAGACACAAGGATGGCAAAGCTCGAAGTTGCTTTAGGAGCTATTTTGTTTTCTCGTATACCTCCCTCTTGTAGGTTTTCTCTGCTGCAGGTGGTTAGGAGGTTAGCTTTCTTTGCAAAGTGGATGTGGACCTACAGGTTGGGGGCCTCCTCGTGGAAAATTCTCTCGGCTTGCCTTGGCTATTTCTCCATTGAGGCAACAGCATCCAAAAAGGGCAAAAAAAAGCAAACGAAGATGAGTAGAGAGGCTTGGGAACCGGTACTTGATATTGTTGATCTGTCTAGTGGTGGCGGATTGGGCAATAACCCCATAGTCCTCCTCTATCAGCTGGTTTGGTGGTGCCCATGGCATAATTCACTTTGCTATCATTGCTTTATGGTAGTTAGTGCTTAGCGGCATTTTTTTGTTGTGATTCGTATGCTATTTTGGTGAATTGGTGGTGGCCTTTGGCCTTTCTTGGGGTTTGTAACCGAGTTTGGACTTTAGAGGTGTGATCCCTTATCATCTGCTTTTTTTATTGGGCATGTATTTTGTGTTTATTTACTAAATGAATACATATGCGTGCTTTGATAAAAAACATGGAATAGAAAATCCAAAGGCCAAAGTGAAAGTTCAATAGGGGACTATGACATCACATGTTGGATAATATGATGTTGTCACTTGTCCTTCATTCATATTACTCTTACATGTGAGTCACTTGCCCTTCAAGCAAAACTCTCTCGCATGATGCTTGACATGTAAAAATATATCCCTTTTTGTTGACGCCTTTTTTGCGCTGCATGCAAGCGAATATGGGATTATTGAGCCTTGTGAAGAGTTTGAAAGCTAAGACCTCGAATGCAGAGATGTTAACTTTATCTTATGCCCATGGCTTCCCTACAAGTTAGATGTAGTTGTAACATCGCTAGAGTCTTGGTTATTGGTTGTGAGGAGCTCAAGAGGGCAATCTTTGGCCCTTTGGCAAGTTTTGTTTCCCAATGACTCCACTGACCATTAATAGCCATCTTGGATGTATGAGGTAAAGGGTCCTTCACTAATGGGTTGAAGTGCTTCCTGCTCATGTAAGGGAAAACCAATAAAAACTAAGTTTTGGGGCAGCACGGTTTCTTGTACAATGTAGAACTTTATGTAATGTCCCCTTTTTCGAAATAATATAAATTGAAGACTTCTTGCTCATCTTCCTTTCCGTGGGCAAGAAGAAGTTGAACAAGGGAAGAACTTGAGCTATATTTCAGTTTTCTTTATTCATATTTATGTTTTATTTTGTGTTTTTCCTCCCTAAAGCAGGTCAACTCAGTTATAGGGCTCCCAACATGAAATTAGAAAATAAAACAAGCTCTCAAGAGGTTGGTCTAGGGTAATTCACCCCTTAGACCTTTGGCGCCACCAAAGGGGTATAAGAGGAGTCACATAGGCTCATTTGCATCATCAATTTTGGCATATACACTTTTATACTTGGTTCTAGGGCTGATTGCTCTAATTCCATTCCACTAAGGGGCGACAATCCATTAGTGTGGCATCCAAGGAGGACGAAACCCTTCCTTGTGGCATATTGGAGAACAAAAACTCCAAGTTGGTGGTGTGAAGGCAATTATTGAAGACCATCTTGCTGGTTTGCAACTAGGGCATCAAGGAGTCATTTCAAGGGTTTTGGCATTGTTTGGAGCCCCTCTCCTAGGGAGCGACTAGGGTTAGAGAGCATTTGGGTGCCTTCTAGGGCACAAAACTTCATTATTATTTGATATTCAGATTTATCATAATTTATAAGGTTGGTATCTTCCATATTTTGCCATTGTTGGGGTTTGGAGACCTCATTTTTGGTCATTTCTTTTGGCTGTACTTTTGCTGTCAAATAATTTTTCAGCTGAGTATTTGGTTGAGTTTCATGGTGAAAAGTGCCCTAAAATATTCTTAAAGTGTTTATCTATGTTGTGGATGGTTTCTATGGTGATATTTGGTTGAATTTTCACTCTTTGCAAGCTGTTGCCCTAAAAATCAGACTGCTGTTCACTGCTGTTCTAATTTTCAGTCTGCTGTTATAAAAATCTGAGTTTACTTCATTTGGGGTTTGTGTGAATTCCTTGTTTGTGTGTTTCAACCCTAGAAAGGGACATTACACTTTATCATGGTATCTTCTGTCTTCAGCCATTATTCACTACCCTTTTGTCCTTTCCTGTTGTAGTCCTGACATGGGAGAGAGGATGCTGGGGGAACTCCATTTTAGGGGTGACTCTTGTAGAGGGGTGTAGAATTTTGCCAAATCTGCTTTCAATTTTTAGAAAATACAATATTTTTTGTGAATGGATTTATGATTCTGCATTTACTTATGATATGTGATGGTGTTCTCTCTATTTCTAACAAATACTTAAATTAGTTTGAATTTAAGTGTAGAGAATTTAATGCCTTAAAAATCTAAAGATTAGACTTGCACCGAGGAATAGTGGTAACATATAAGGAGGTACTCCTAAGAAATTCCATGCGAAACAAAACAACTTAACCTAGTGTATTATTATGGCATCATTGTGGTCCATTGTTGTTCACGAGCACCTCCAATGCCAATTTGATCCTGATGTTTTCACATGAAATGCAACACATTATCCTTCTCATTTTGCTTTTGCACTTTCAGATTCCTTATTGTGAATCAAAAATGGCTTTCACACCATTTTGCAGTGACTAGTGCAATAACTTTTATTTTTTTAGGGTCCCTGAATTTTCTTTGAGTTTTTGCTGGCTAAGTTCAAATCCAAACTAGAGCCTGGTTATTAAGGTGATAGTTATAAACACACCTGTTTTCGTCTGGCTCAGTTCCTTGCCTACCGGCATGGCCACTATGAGCTGTCATGTCTTACAATATTGTCCAATTCAGTGCACCACCCTGTCATATTCGCAGTATGGCTTAATAATAACAAAATCAGGATGCACGCCATAATATCTGCATATAAATCATAAGCCAATCAACTCATTATAAACCCTGGCAAGGCTTTCATGAACAGTACACATGATACATTTAATCATGAAGTAGAGATAAGATTGAATTCGAAAGGCATAACACAGTTGATTTTCAGCACTAAGAATGCCTTGAAATTTCAGCTGCAATGCAAGTTCCTGTGGTCTTAGACCGAGGCATTAATCTTAGGAGTTTAACCTATTGTATACACACTGAATATACAGTTCATGCAGCAGAACAACTGCAGAAAAATGGCTTCTTGTTATATGAGAGTATTGTGCCACCAGACATGTGATGTCCCCTTTTTCCAAGCTAATCGCTACAGAAGACCTTATCCCATCCTTCCTCATGGGACTAAGGATTTGGAGCTAGAGGAAAGTTGTCTGAAGATATCTGGATTAGTTTTAGGAAATATTGCACTATTTTATATTGTATTCCTATTGGATGCCTAGCGCTCCAATAGATGAAATAAATTACTTAGTTAATTAGTTGTTGGTGAGCATATATGCTCAAATTAGAAATAGACTTTAATATTATAAGGTCAGCCATAAGTTATGATGTAGCACCCCTTATGTTATAAAAGGAGGATGCTTGGCCATTATTATGTTATGTTGAATCTTATTATTTCTTCTTGGTAAAGGTTGTACCTTTCCTATCTCTCTCATCAAGGACGAAACCCTTGTTTGAGATCCCTTCAAGGACAAAAACCCTTGATGGTGGAACTTGTCTTGGGGATGAAAACCCGAAGGAAGGATATTTGGTA
>CM031239.1:7623527-7806584 GCA_018340775.1 Taxus wallichiana var. yunnanensis
TAATTTACCAACCATACATATGGTTGGAAAAGTGATTATGACTTTTATAATGAATTTTATTCATCATGTTGCTTGTTTTTAAATTGCATTTTCTTACATTTTATTTAATTTTTGTCCCTTGAGGTGTGGGATTTTTAGAGTGTGCAAGTAACTTGTCATTTTTCACCCACCTCTTTATTGTGCTTGGGAGAATGGATTTTGTCTTTTGTGTTTGAATTGGAGGATGTGTGATGTGGCATCCTACATGGATCCACATCATCCTCTTCTCTCCCTCTTCTATATAATTCAAACTCTTGCCTTGTTTTGGGTTGTTGAACCTTTTTACATTCTTCCTTGGGGGCACATTTTTATTGTTTGGAGCTCTTGTGGATTGTGGAGGAATTTGGAGATAAATTCATACTTGGAATTGTTGTTTTGAACTATGTTCTTGGAATTTGAAGCTTTCTGTTGGAAGAAAAAGTAACCATGGAGAGGTAGGAATTTAACTCTCCTTTTTATGCTATCATTTTCGTATTTTTTTATGTGAATGGTGCATGCTTTAATTTGTTTGTTGGTTAGTTGGGTAGACTACCTTAGGGAAGGTATAAGAGAAGGCTAAGGGGAATCCATGTGGGTGGCATAAGGAATGCCATTGGCATCGAGAGTTTTGTGGAGGTATTTTGGGTTTGGGATCCACCATGGAAAAGAAATAGCTTGCATTTCTTACTTTGGGGTGGGCATAAGGAAATCTATGGGGGGCATAAGGAGAAACTTGTGGGGGGCATAAGGATGTGTGTGGGATGAATTATTTTAGTGGGTTGTTCTGGTGGATGCCCAATTCCCAATTGGGAGGCATAAGTTGCTTCCCCATTCCTTTGGCTTGCATGATCAAGCTTGAGTTACTTTTTGAAATGTTTTTTTAAATGCAATTGTGAAGTGTTGTTTTTGTGTTTAATTGTGTTTTAAAAGGAAATGTGTATGTGAAAGAATGTTGTGTGTTGTGGAATCCAGTTGTTTCCATGGGTTGAATTGCATATCTTATTATATTTTGGTTGGAGCTCGGGGGGCCAATGATGAAGGAAGGCTTTTCCTTTCATTGGATGTATTGGTTGGGTGGAGAGAATTATATTTCTCCCTCTTTTGTTGTGATCATTTTTAGAAAAGAAAATGTGCATGTTGATGTCCTGGAGCAAAGGGAAAATGTAGTTTGACAAGACCTTTTGAAAACACACTCATTTGTAATCCTTTCCCACTTGTTGTGGATGAAATTGTAATAGTTATATTATGGATAAATGATGTTGTAATTGATTATGAAAATGTACACTTGAATTGTGAAAGACATTTGCATTACTGCTTGTACATTGGAAAGAAAGCAGATATTGTGTTATTGCATTCAAACATGGAAAGAATGTAAAGATGTAATTATTTTTATTTAATATAGAATTGTAAGTTCATATGTCATTTGCATTATTTCGTTGAGGTGGAATAATAAATTTTGATTTGTAGATCTGTTTATTTGCGAAAAGAAAGAGAATGCATATGAAGGAAGGGTGTTGCTTGTTTCTTTTGGGAAATTTATGAAATTGTGATCGAGACCTTATCATTTAGCTTTGAAATGATTTGTTGTAAATAAATAAATTAATTAGATTAGTTTAGAAATTAAATGCCATACTTGAATTATAAAATTTGTTATCTGATTTAAAAGAAATTGATCTCTTATAAATATTCAAAACTAACAATCAAACTTAATAAAAATGCACAATTCAGACCTGCACATTTAAATCAATTTGGAAACCTTAAAATTTAACATGATATATTAGTAAGGAACTCAGATTGACAAAGAAAACTTAAGGAACCAATTTAACCATTGCAAATTTAAACAAAATCCCTTCCTCGGCCGTTTTACGTCATTTGTTAGACAAACTTCAAATTTAAATAAATTGAACAAACTTATCTTCCTAAACCTTTCAAAATCCTTCCTATATCAATCCTCCATATCTCTTTGGCATGTTGAGTGAAGGAGGTGATCTAATTTAATCAAATTTAAATGTTGGAAATTACTATTTGGATTTTTAAAAGCACATAGATCATTTTTACAAAGGTGACCCCTTAAACTTAAATAAAAAGTAAACTTTATGTTTTCTATGCAAATAGGGCATCAAGAGATTTCCAAAAAGTCCTTGTTTTCCCAAAATTGAGTTTTCTAGCTCAAGTTATGGCACTTTGAAATTTTTGTGCTTTGGCGAGAAAATTTGGGAAATTTTTCCCGAGGCGGGTCCACACCCAAAATTTCCTATCGATTTGCCCTTCGAAAAAAATTTGAAAATTTTTGGCTCGGGAAATTTTTAAAAATTTCCTCCACCAGTCCTCGGCCAGATTAGAATTAGAGGCTACCACGTGTCCTTGAGGGCAACTTGGTGGAGGTGCAGCTTTTTCTTTTTCCTTAGACCTTTTTAAAAATTTGGAAAATTTTTCCATTTATCCCCACCGCCCACACGGCCTATCATAGGCTGCCACGTGGAAACTTTGGGTGCTAGCGAGGGGGTGAGGACCCTTTTTCTTAATATATTTTTTGTCTTTGGAAATTTTTTTGAACAATTTCCCAGTGGCCCCGTACTCCCACCCTGCCTTGGGAAAACTTCCTCCTACGGACACGCGGACTGCATGCGTAACTTTACCCTTATCTCCCCTTCGGTGAAATTCACCAATAATCTCTGCCACCCACCTCTCCCTCTCTCTTCACCCCATGGAAAATTTTGGAGCACCACGTGTCCACTGGTAGACCCATGGGCATGTGGCGTTGTTTGATTGTTTTCTCCCCTTAGGTGAAATGCTCCAAATTCTTCATTACTCCACCCTTCCATTTTCCCCATGATGACTTTGTGGTTGCCATGTGTCCTTGGAGGACCCACGGAGGCATGGGCATAAATGGTAAATTTCTCCCATGTAAGGAAAAATTCCAAATGCCACCTGCGACCTATTGACACAAAATTTTCCCTTCACCCCTGCTTGACATGTGTCCCCTTTGGGAAAATTTGATCCCTAAACTCCGCCAGTCCATATCTTGAGTTTCTAAAGGATTTTGGAGGACTTATTTATATCACCGAGAAAGGTGAGAAAATTTCATATCCAATGGGAATGATTTAGGGAAGTTTTGGATGTGTAAAGTATGAGAAAATCAAGTTGGAACTCTAATCCTATTAGAGAGTGGGTATGGGGTAGATTACTCCCTAAACCTAAGCTTGAGACTTCTAGCCCTAAAATTGAACCATGTGAACTTGATATTTGTTAATGAAGGAAAAATGTGTTCTATTAAATTTAGACTTGTTCTAGAACCTAATAGGGTCAATTTTTGTCTTACTGACTTGGTTTTGGATACTTCTATATATATATACAAAATATTCCATAATTTTCTAACTAACCCTAGGTTGTTTCTTGGGTCTCGGGTGGGTTGTTTTAATGGGCATCACACTTGGTATTAGAGTAGTGGTTCAAAATCTTGGACCATTAGGCACACTAGAAAACTTGATACATGAAGTGTAAACCTATCACACTTTTAAAACTAGAAAACAACCTTGTTTGAAAATTGACAAAAAGAAATAAGTATGAAGAAATATTACATTACTCGGTTCATTTGAACTACCATAATCAAATGATAATAAAATAATAAGTTGCTTGAGTTATTATGTTTGCTTAGTGGCATTTGGGCTAAACCTGGGTAACTAAGGATGTCAGATTAAATTAATTTTGGTGAACTTATAGTATAATGGAAACTTGGTTCCCCTTTGAAAATGTGTTGTTTTATAAGTCCTAAAACTTTATTTAATTGTATGTTGTGTTAAACCCTTTGTTGAGACCCTTCTTTATTGATGTTGTTGGAATGATAAGTTATATGGTGTGATTATTTTAGTTAGACAATAGTGGTTGTGTTACAGGTGAAAATGGTTAATTAGAAGTTGTTTAGATATTCCTTATTTTAGTGGTTAGGGAAGAGGGTTTGGTTGTTAGTTTTCCATGTTTCTACTCATTGGAGAGAGTGGACACTAAGTTTGGGTGTCGTCTAGGACCCAATCCTGTGTATGTGTTCTTGGAACTAACCTCGAGGTAGAGTACCCCTATTGGCGGCCATGAAGGGATGTGGAGTGAATGTGGTGTTAACTTTTGTGTTTTACATTCATAATCTTGTGATTATTTTATCAAGGACCAGCATCTTATTTTATGATTGGATTGAGAAGCTCTAAGAATTTTTTATTTATTTATAATTTTTGTAAGAATTTTCAAACTTTGCAATGTGGCTACTTAGCCACTTTTCTTGATTGCCAATATTTCTTGGAATTTATTTTGATTAGTGACTCGGAGCTCATTATGTTGTTGGCTACTTAGCCAAATGTTACATGATTCTCACTTGCTTGTTGTCGAGTTGGTTCTACATTGTTTGTCTCGTAATATTTTTTCATATGGGGGTACACCCTAGGTGCCTAGAATGTCTTCTTAGGTGCATTAAGTTATGCCTTGGTTATGAATGCACGAGAACCTTGAGTGTGTCTAAGATCTTAGAGTGACCCTTTCGTTGCTTGACCTTGCTAGAAAAAAGTTTTTGTGTAGTGCGGTCTAGATGGCAGTTTGATAGTGGTAGTGGTGATTCTATTACAATCTGGTAAGAGCTTGACCCTTGTCAGAGTAGAAGTGTTTAATTATGGGATTTTAGATTTTGTTAGGATTGGATTTCCCTTCTTTTGACTATAAATATTACTTTGGAAAATTGTTTGTTTTGATAGTGACCTTTCATTGATGACATGTTAAATTGTATCTTGGGTTCCTGGTTGCATCATAGAAAGTTTGACTTATGGAATGTATGCATCTTGGTAATTATGGATAGATTTAATCCCTTTCAGGAAGTGTGTTTATTTAAGTGTACTTATTTTAATCTTGTGACTTATAAATAAGTCTACTGATTACCTTAAATTTCCTATTTCCTTTACTATAAATAACATTTTATGACCTAATAATCTTTAGGTTACTTGGAAACACTTATGGATGCTTTGGGTCTTTTGGATCTTTCTCTTAGAAATGTTAGTTTGGTAGATCTTAATAGTTAATCTTGATGGTGCTTATATTGTACTTCCTCTTTTAAAAACTGTAACTCTTGGCTATAAAGTCCATGATTTGGTAAATTATTTGGTTGCCCCATTGCATTTGATGCTTTCTAGTGTGGATGTGGTGTCCTTGGAGTAAAGTTGCATTGTCATCTAGTTGCTTGGCTGGTGGTATCTTGTGGGGACATGAGAATTGATTGGAAAACCTTCTTTGGTTATTAGGGGAGTAAAATGTTACCACCCTAAACAACAAAAATTTTAAACCTTAATAGATTCATAAAAGTAAGATTATACCTCTTTAATGAGCCTTCCTTGAAAATTTCTTGTGAGACTTGCGGAGACCCACTAAGAATGTTTAATGATGCTTGAAATTATTTGGTGAATCTTTAAAATCTTGGTGTGATTCATGTTGGCTCATTGTTTCCTAGTTCTTACAAAAATTAATAATGTGTTTTCTATGTTGAATGTCTCTTGTTCCTTTAGAATTAAAAATGTGGTGTGTTGATTTATATCTCCTTCCCATAAAAGTAATTATGTGATATGTTTGAACCTTCCTCCTCATTAAAATTTTATTGATGAGACGACTCAACCAAAACATCATAAAACTATAATTAAGGAGATTTGACCTTGAAGCTTAAACAAATAAACTTGAGCATAGAAAAAGGGAAGTGATCCTTGTTGTACCCTTGGTAGATTAATAGAAGAAATAAAAAAACCATGTAGAAGAATAGAAAGGAAACCTTGTCCACCCACCTTCCTTACAAGTAAGACTAAATGATCTCTGCCTATACAAAATGGTGAGACATCATGCCCACCTTAGTGGTGCTCTTTATAACATAAACTGGTGATGTCATAATAGAAGGAAGTTTGTAACTAAGGAAACATGAAAGGAATGTTCTTAACAAGAAAATCTATAACTTTTGACTTAATAAGTTGTTATATAAAATAAGTAAAATTTATGTGTTTTTAGTGTAATGTATAGTTGAACTTTTTGTAGTTATGTCACCGACCTAGAATTGTGAAACACCTAGAGGATAGTAGTGTGTTCTAGTTTCTTAGTACTTCTTGTTCATAGATGTATGTGACATTCTTGTGGGAGTTTTGGGTCATCACACCCTTATCGTCCCATAGCTCAACGGATGTGAGTTCTAGTCCTTTTTGGTTTGAGACTTATCATTTGTTTGACAAGCAACCTCCTTGCATGATGTCTTGTCCTTGGAGACCTAAGTTATTGTAATTTTAAGGCAACATATGTTAAGGATATAAAATAACTTTAGGAAGTCTTCTTTTCTTCATATTTTCTTGGGTCACCTTGTTGTTGTAGCCCTTTTTCCCATTAGGATGGAAAGTGCAAGATGATGTTATTCACCCTTGGATTTGATTGGACCCCTTGTTACTTGTTCTTCTCCCTAGCGACCTTGAGTGGTCCTTGGTGTTTCTTGTGCTCTCTTTATGGTTATTTTGAGCTTGAATAGGAAATAAGATAAATAAATCCCATTGTGATATAAGGTATGGTACTTGTATTGTTATGTTTTTTTTTTTTTATTATTGGCAAATAGTTTTTTGAAAGGGACTATACCCTTGAGTACAAAAGAAGGCCTAAGAGCTAGAATAGGAGTGAAAATCAGAGAGAATGGATCAAGATCCAAGTGTTACAATGAAGCTCGAAGTAGCCCAAAAACAGCTACTCAAACGAGACAAAACAACAAAATTACTGCAAAAAAGCAGTAAAGAGACTAAAAAAAAACAGCAAAAAAAAAAAAACAAGAACAATGCAGAAGCAACCAATACTACTTCTTGGCAGCTTTGTCGATGCAGGTCTTGATTCTCTTCCAGGAGTGGTACATACCCAAAGTTGTCATGTGGGCAGCATCAGTATAATCCAGCTCCTCAATGGTTCTTTTGCTTTCCTTTTCGTTACCCCAAAGTGTAGCCGGAACACCGCTGAGGTTGGATACACTTTTGACATGTCCCTCAATGAACTCCTCAATCGCCCTAAAGGTGGCAATGTTGTAATCATGTCGAGTTTTGGCCTTCCCTAAGCGGGAGTCTAAGGAGGTCAGCTTCTTATAGATATCCTCAATCTGACTGCTATCAATATCTCCCTCCCCCTCCATGTTTTTCTTGCCCTTCTGTTTAGCCAGGTTCTTAACCTCATCCTTCAGCAGTTTCATCTCAACTTCTAAGGCCTCCAACCTCTTAGAAGAGCTATCCATCTGCACATCCTGGGGTGACACTACTTGATAGAAGAGCTATACTTGTATTGTTATGTTAGTTGCTAGGGGAGATATAAATATATATATATATATACATATTTCTTTTGCTAAATGGTTGAATTATTTAGATTGGTTGTTTGGTGTGTTCGATTCTTAAAACAAAAGTGTAAAAATCAGACTATAGGAAACCTTGTGGTCATGAATTTTCTTAGTATTACCATGAAAATTTGATTGTACCCTCTCGAGATTATAGAAGTACTTTCCTTGAATAGTTTCATGATTTTAAATGTTTTTCTGATTTAGGTGTCCTTGTTGATTAACCTCATCTTGTGTGATCCTCAAATTGTGGGACCTTCAAATTGTGGGACCTTGAGTAGACTTGTTCCTCGTGCAAAATTTTGGTCATAGTTGATTTTGCTAGCCTTGTCTAGACAACAAACCTTGAAATCATGGCTTAAACGTGTAGAAACCTTAACTTTTATTAATGTGGTATGATGTATCAATGAGAAACTGTGGTCATCTCAAGTTTATGGAAATTCTCCCTGTAATTCCCTTACTTGGTGGTTACTCTTAATAATCTTTTGGAACTCTTCATGTTATATTGTTATGTGTTGTATCTTGTTTGATAGCATAAAGTTACTCCTTAGATTTAAATGTTCATAGCCTTGCATGCTAAAAGTTTAGAACTCATCCCTTACAATCTCCCTTCTTCTTCTAAAATTATATTGGACCAGACTTGAGTTTTGTAGACCCACACTTGTTGAAGCAAAACAATTCCAAAAAAGGCATGATCCTTTCTCTATTGCATTGTTTCCACATCGGTTCTTGTGACTTCCAGGAGGAAGTCGAGTCTAAGGGGAGGGGGATGTAGTGCCCACTTCCCTTTGAAAATTTATTCTAATCATGATACTTGTAGACTATATGATGGACATTCTTATAGTTTAGATTTAGTATGGCGTTAGATGTCAGATCTAGGATTATTGTTGAATCTGATTCATATATGATGCATGATAATTTTTGGAGACATTTTATACGAGATGTTGACATCTTTGTCAGGACATGATTATATCATAGATGTTGCTCGAACATGTGATATTTGATATTTTGAGTAAACCTAGAAAATGGAAATTATTTGATGATGATATAGTTGTGGATATAAATTGTAAATGATTTTATTGATTGCCTTGATGATTGTTGTGATTCATATGTATAGATGATTTTTTGATTATATTATATATTCATTTTGGATGTTCTGATATGGCCACAAGGCTGAAGGAGGTATTTGTGTTTTGCAGGTTAAAATATCACAACAAACATCGGGGGATTGGAGACCAACCACAATGGAATTCTAGGTGAATTCGACAAGGTCACCATGGCAACATGTCTTGAGTGTGTGTGTTGTATTTTGTTAGGGATTCCCATGGGGGGATTTCCTTTATATGTGACCATGGGTTTGTGTATTTTATTAATGTGGTTAAATTTTATTTATTGTTGTATGTATTTTATTAGTGATGTGTTCCTTTATTTAATTATGTTGTGGAGAATTAATGTGAGAATCATATGATTAAAATTTAAATAAATTAAATTGGGATATGAGAAAGTAATTATAAGACTTGTTGGTTGTTTGTGTTAAATATGTAAGGGATGTGTAAGTTGTGTAAGAGCTTGTGTAAGTCAAAATTTGGAGTGTGAAATACTCCACCTCCATGGAAATTCGAATTTGTCCTTGGGGCTATTTTTAGAGGCTGGTGGAGCAAGTAAAACTTGTCCCATGCCTCTAAATTTAATTTACTAACCATACTTATGGTTGGAAAAGTGATTTGTGACTTTTATAATGAATTTAATTCATCATGTTGCTTTTTTGGATTGCACTTTCTTACATTTTATTTAATTTGTTGTCCCTTGAGGTGTGGGCTTTTGGAGTGTGCAAGTAACTTATCATTTTCACCCACCTCTTTACTTGTGCTTAGGAGAATGGATTTTATATTTTTGTTTGAATTGGAGGATGTTTGATGTGACATCCTACATGGATCCACATCATCCTCTTCTCTGCCTCTTCTATATAATTCAAACTCTTGCCTTGTTTTGGGTTGTTAAACCTTTTTGCATTCATCCTTGGGGCGCATTTTTTGCTATTTGGAGATGTTGTGGATTGTGGAGGAATTTGTAGATAGATTCATACTTGGAATTTTTGTTTTCAACTATGTTCTTGACATTTGAAGCTTCTTGTTGGAAGCAAAAGTAACCATGGAGAAGTAGGAATTTAACTCTCCTTTTTATGTTATCATTTCTTGTTTTGTTGTGTAAATGGTGCATGCTTTGATTTATTTGTTGGTTGGTTGGGTAGATTGCCTTAGGGAAGGTGTAGGAGAAGGCTATGGGAATCCATGTGGGGGCATAAGGAATGCGATTGGCATCAGATTTTTGTGGAGGGATATTGGGTTTAGGATCCACCATGGAAAATAAACAGCTTGCATTTATTACTTTGGGGTGCTCATAAAGAAATCTATGGGGGCATAAGGAGAAACTTATGGGGGACATAAGGATGTGTGTGGGATGAATTATTTTGGTGGATTATTCTCTGGATGCCCATTCCCAATTGGAATGCATAAGTAGCTTCCCCATAGACCTTTCTCCTTTGGCTTTCATGATCAAGCCTGAGTTCTGTTTTGAAATGTTTTTAAATGCGATTGTGAAGTGTTGTTTTTGTGTTGAATTGTGTTTGAAAAGGAAATGTGTATGTCAAATAATGTTGTGTGTTGTGGAATCTGTTGTTTCCATGGGTTGAATTGCATCTCTTATTAATTTTTTGTTGGGGCTTAAGGGCCAATGTTAAAGGAAGGATTCTCCTTTCACTTTGGATGTCTTGGTTGGGTGGAGAGCATTTCCTTTCCCCTCTTTTGTTGTGATCAGCTTGGAGAACGAAAAATGTGCATGTTCTTGTCCTCGAGAAAAGGAAAATACAGGTTTGATAGTCCTTGTGAAAACACACTCATTTTTAATCCTTTCCCACTTGTTGTGGATGAAATTTTAATAGTTATATTATGGAGAAATGATGTTGCAATTGATTATGAAAATGTACACTTGAATTGTGAAAGACATTTGCATTCTTCTCTATACATTAGAAAGAAATGATATTGTGTTATTGCATTTAAACATGGAAAGAATGTAAAGATGTACTTCTTTTGATTTAATATAGAATTGTAAGTTCATCTCTCATTTGCATTATTGTGTTGAGGTGGAATATCAAATTGTGATTTGAAGCTCTGTTTATTTACAAAAGAAAGAAAATGCGTATGAAGGAAGGATGTTGCTTGTTTCTTTTGGGAAATATATGAAATTGAAAGTCATACCTTATCATTTAGCTTTGAAATGATTTTTTTGTAAACAACTAAATGCATTAGATTAGTTTAGAAATGAAATGCCACACTTGAATGATAAAATTATTTATACAAATTTAAAAGAAATTGATCTCTTGTAAATATTCAAAACTAACAATCAAACTTGATAAAAAGGCATAGTTCGAGTTGGAAATTTAAATCAGTTTGGAAACCTTAAAATTTAACATGATATATTAGCAAGGAACTCAAATTGACAAAGAAAACTTAAGGAAAAAAATTTAACCATTGCAAATTTAAACACAATCCCTTCCTCAACCATTTTCTGTCATTTGTTGGAAAAAATTAAAATTTAAATCAATTGAACAAATTTATATTCTTAAACCTTTAAAAATCCTTTCTACATCAATCCTCCATGTTTTCTTGGCATGTTGATTTAAGGAGGTGATCCAATTTAATCAAATTTAAAAGTTGGAAATTACTAGTTGGCTTTTTAAAAATATATTGCAGATCCTTTTTGTAAAATTGACCCCTTAAAATTAATTAAAAAGTAAAATTTATGTTTCCTAGGAAACTAAGGCATCGAGAAATTTCCAAAAATTCCTCGTTTGCCAAAAATGAGCTTTCTAGCTCAAGTTATGGAGCTTTGAAGTTTTTGTGCCTTGGCGGGAAAATTTTCCCTGGCGAGTCCCATAACCCTAAAATTTCCCGTCGATTTTCCCTTAGAAAAAAAAAATTGAAAAATTTTGGCTCTAGAAAATTTGTGAAATTTCCTCCGCCAACCCTCATCCAATCAAAGGCTGCCACGTGTCCTTCCGGGGGTAGTGGCGGAGGGAGATTTTTTTTTCCCTTAGACCTTTTGAAAATTTTGGAAACATTTTCCATTTATCCATGTCGGCATGCGGCCTATCACAAGAAGCCATGTGGCAACTTTGGTTGCTAGTGGAGGGTGAGGACCATTTATTTTTTTAGATTTTTTTGTCTTTGGAAATTTTTGAACAATTTCCCCGCGGCCCTATACTCCCACCCTTCCTTGGGAAAAATTCCTCTCGTGGATGTGCGAACACACGTGCCTAACTTTCCCCTTATCTCCCCCTTCGGTGAAATTCACCAATAATCTCCACCGCCCGCCTCTCCCTCTCTCTTCACCCCATGATGAATTTTGGAGTGCCACGTGTCCTTGGTGGACCCATAAGTGCATGGGCATTGTTTGGTTGTTTTCTCCCCTTGGGTGAAATGCCCCAAATTCTTCCGTCGCTCCACCCTTCCCTTTTTCCCCAGCGATGACTCTGAGGCCGCCACGTGTCCTTGGAGTACCGCGGAGTGCGGTGGAAATGGTAAATTAATCCCTTGCGAAGGAAAAATTCCAAATGCTGCCCCGTGATCCACCGACCAAATTTCACCTTCACCCTTGCTTGACACATGTCTCCTTTGGGGAAAATTTGATCCTGAAACTTCGCCGACCCATATCTTGAGTTTCTAAAGGAGTTAGGAGGACTTCTTTATATCACTGAAAAGGTGAGAAAATTTTCTATCCAATGGAAATGATTTAGAGAAATTTTGGATGTGTTAAGTATGAGAAAAATCAAGTTGAAACTCTGATCCTGTTAGAGAGTGGGTATGGGGGTAAATTACTCCTGAACCTAACTGAGACTTCTAACCCTAAAAATTGAACCATGTGAACTTGATATTTGTTATTGAAGGAAAAATATGTTCTATTAAATTTAGACTTGTTTTGGAACCTAATAGGGTCAACTTTTGTCTTACTGCAACTTGGTTGTGGATACTTCTATATAAAAAAATAAAAAATTAATTCCGTAATTTTCTAATTAACCCAAGGTTGTTTCTTGGGTCTCAAGTGGGTTGTTTTAATGGGAATCATAAGAAACATCTAATGAATTAATTATTTCTTAAATATTTCATGTTTCGATCTGTAAATCTTCACAATTTTTTAATTGATGCATTCAAATCCATTTGTAACTGCATTTAACTGAACAATGAACAAACTGAAAATGAAAGACACAGAAGTTGATAACGGAGTTCATCCCATTTGGGACTACATCTCCAGGTTCAGAATAATGAACCATTTCCATTAAAAACCAATGTAAAAATTTCTTTTACAATTTACATCAGTATGGATATTTAAAAAAAATGAAATAGTACTTCACTGAGTGTGGAATTCATTGATCTCAAGATCAAGTTTCTGTTCCCAAAAACTCCAAGTACCTGCAACTTTCTCCACCTTGTGGGTATTCAAAAATCCTGATCTGGGTATGAAAATCAACTGTAAACTACATAGAAACCCATTAGAGTAATAATTCAAATCTGTAGAGGCCCTAGATCATTCTTGTAAACTACAATTTTACTTCCATAGCTGCTTAGCTTCATACAATAGAAGATTACATATGTACATACAGGATAAATTGATCAATATATCTCTCTAACTATGTTGCAATAATAATTAAATTATGTAAATACAACATAAAATAGATGAACCTACAAATAGTACTGAAACTAAACTTTAAGAACCTCTAAAACCATTCAGAGAAGCATCTCCACAAGTTCGTAGCACCAGTTCATTATCTCTCTGCTCCTTCTCTCGAGTTCTCCATAAAAACCCTCACATTTTTCTTCCAAAAATAGGTCAAATGAACTCAAAATGGGAAAATAATCACATCACTGGAATCTTCTCTAAATTCCTGACAAAAGTCTAGAAGACATCAAGTCTCCATTCGGCCTCCAAGACCCTCAAAAATGGCCTTGAATCAAAATTTCCTATTATCCTTCTAAGACAATCAAACTGTGACCCCATTTTAAATAAAATAATTCCACTTTTATAACCCACTAAGTGACTATGGTGCAATGGTTGGGTACTTACATTATTTAGATGGATTTCAGGGGTTCAAATCTCACCTCCATCTATACCACCGATGGTTGAGAACTCTATTTATTTTTCCGAAGTGGGAAAGATCCCACATTTCCTACGTATAAGGAGTGGGGAAATTTTTAATGGGAGCGGTTTGGAGTTTAAGTCAGTCAAAGGACCACTTTTGCACTTTGCCATGTTGATATGGGGTTGGTTGTAGCCTGAGCATGTTGGATCCTCCCGTGGGTTGGCTCGCCCACCACGCTAATCTTTGTGGAGAGTTGGGAATTTGTTGTTGTTTGACCACCAAATTTTTTTCATGCCAAGCTACTTTAGAAAGTAATATGTATGCACTAGTATATAATGTTAACTCTCCAACTGTGGATAAATAATGAGCAATGAGGAAAATAGCTCGATCCGATCTAGCTTGGATATCTCGAATTACATTTGCAATTACATGACATAGTTACAAAGGTTAATATGAAATTTGACCATGTAAATATGATGTGGAAAATAATATAATTAAATATGGAAAAGATATAAAGTGACTTGGAAAATATAAACCACTTTTCAATCTCGATAGGCTAATCAATCGAATTTGATTCATGGTGGCAAAGCTGCATGGTGGCTTTAAGACCCACCACATCGATGATAATATCATAGTCCTCACGAGGATGAGCTCCCTTTCATTACAAAAAAAGTCGAGCCTCTTGTTCCACACTATAAGTTTTCACTATTGAGACCGATGGATAAACCAAACTTAAATTTTTCCAAAGTATCTTTTTCCATGTGTCAAAATGTAATTGGTCTAGTGTGTTGACCAGGGGTGACCATCTTGTTGACCCAAATTTGACTAGCCACTAAATGTGTATAAGGATTATTGAACTCTTTCAACGAGAAAACCCATGCACTCCATGTTGTGATCGATGAAATTCCCAACTTCCATCCTAAAGTTGAACTTGACGGATCCCTCGAGATTTCCCATATTCAACCGAGCTGTGCATTCCTTCCTAATAGCTTCCAACCCACTCACTGGTATGTTGATGAAACCTAAATGGTTGACTATTTATTACCAAGCCAATTGATGAGATTGAAACCTTACAACCCGAATTGCCTATGCAAAACTCATGACTCGGTTTGACAAACTTGACCCTACCTCATTTAATGACTCGACCCGTCAAGTGGGCTCTAACCTCGAGCTACTATGGTCTTCAAGTTGTGCCCCATATTATGGTAATAAAGTTGTGCCCCTTGGCAATAAAGGTCTGAAACTCCAAACTAAGCTAAGACCTTGACTCTCCCAAGCTTTTTTCGAGATGACCATAGACCGAGTTCCCCATTTAGCTTAGCACCAAGTTGGCACTAGGCTACGCATCGAGCTGGCACCGAGTACCCTATCTCGAGACAGAAATTGAGTTGATCTTTTTGGTAGCTAGGAGAGCTCACTTATCCATTTATTAATTATTTAAATAATTTTATCTCTATGATGATCGAAAAATGCAGCCCCACGGGACCAATGTCATAATTTATCGTAATAGGACCCTATTGGTCCAATTTTTCCATGTGTTCAAAATTGGATAATAGTTAGCACAAATGATTTCTCCCCATTCCAAATTCTATTTTCCCTCACATATGATGTTGATGAAATGACACATCCAATAATGAAATTCATTTCTTGCGGGGAGCCCCATTATCCTGGATAAGATAATGATGATGTCAAAGAGATCTTCTTTAAAATCACTTTGGTACATGGCTTTGGGAAATCTAGAAGCTCCTTTCTTCGGGACCTTAAACCAGGATTTGGCTACCATGTTCTTATATTTATTAGATTCTTGATCAAACAAGTTTTGATCTTACACCATGGAAAGGATATTGGTGTCTTCAAATACTTGAATTCCAAAGGCATCCTTTATACACCCCACATCCAATTTGGCATTGACTTGTCCTTGGGAGTTGGTGATTTCACTTGTATCATGATCTAAGTGAGAAGAAAAAGCCAAAGATGTGTCTACACATTGAATCGAGACTAGAAACCTCTTGCATGTGTTATTTCACAATATTTGATGTGTTGTGTTGTACATTGTGGGTTTGCATCATTGATTTATACCCAAAAATAACTGAAATTTAAGTGATGTACATTCATGTATCCTATATTATGTACAAAGGTTTCATGTGACGAAAGATGTTTGTGGACCTTATAATTAACTTTCATAATGATGATTGAGGGCCAAGGAACAAGAGATGAGAAGGTATCCACTTCAAGAAATATGGCGGGGCACATAGTAGAATTGTCCTTGAAAAACACATAGAGGGCTATGGAAATCCAACCTTCACTAGATCATGAAACATTCGAAATTTTGAAAATGGTAGAGGATGTCTTGTCTTCTGAGATAAAATTTTAGAGCATGGTGTGTAAAGCTTAGGTTAAGACTGTGAGGGTGAAGAGTGAACAACCCATTTGTTTATATAACCCCGTTAGAGGAAGGTCAATAAGAATTAATTAATGAGGGTATTTAATGACTGGGATAGGGTATGTCTCGAATAAGGTAGCACAAGAGTCCCAATTTTATGTGGTACATGAGATACGCGGACACCTAAAAGTCCCATAGTGGGAACATTGGGAACATGAAGGACCAAAACATCCGCACAAGACTAGAAGGTAGTGGAAATTGGGTAAATTGGGTGAGTGATGCACTTTGGAGGTCTATGAGACATTGGGACACGAGTTCACCACAAGGTCGAAAAGCCCACAGAATAAAGGGGACTTAGCAAATTTTAGGATTGTGGCAATTATGGGGATGCGGGAACCGATGACACTTTGAAGCACAAGGGACAAAGGTTTGTCACAAATCCAAACTCCTACAAAGACAAAGGAAAAATAAATCAATGCGGGGAATTCAAGAATCAAAGTGAATTAGGATCTTGAAAGAACATGGGACATGAGGGACACCAAAACCCAAAATACCCGCAAAACACAAAAAAATTCCCAAAATCAAAATTTCAAGAGAAATGACTAACTGTTGGAAATTATTTCTTCCCTCTCAGACCTTCACAAAGGTAAACAAAGACCTTATAAAAGACATCTTACCAATTTTTTTGAAGAATAAGGCCAAAAATACACACATTTTGGGAAACTAACAACACACAAGTTATCAAAGATACTTTGTTACTATGAGCATATTTAGTGGTAGGTGATAGGTGGAGTTGAGCCATCAGAATAAAAATGAGTTTGGCCTAGCCAAGACATGAGAAGGGAGACTAGGAGGATGATGATGGCATGCAGAGGTCGGTTTTGTACTTGCCCCGAGGGAGAGTGATGCAACCTAGAATTCACCAATACAAGCCCAAGCGCGACACATCACTCAGCCTAGACTGAGCACTCACCCGAAGCACGCAAAGGTACCAGGCCCCTCTTTAGGGTTTCTGTTGTAGGATGTTATCATGATGAATACTTTAATCATTCAAATCTATAGCTAATATATCTTTCATACAGTGCATATTCAGACCTAGATCTAGAACATAACAAACTTAACAGATAACCATAATGGAATCAAGCATGCAATACTGAATTATAACCATGAGAACACCTTGTTTTAGTCCATAATATCCATTATATTAATTTTAGTAAATACACATAAGCTTCATTACAATAACAATAGTATATGCTCATGCACGTAACAAATCTAGCAACATAATCTCACTATACCCTAGTTCTCACACGTATATCTATGTTCTCTCTCTCTCTCTATATATATATATATATGTATCCATCTCTATCTATATCTATTTCTACATAGTTTACTACATACTTATAAGGGTGGGGAATTTCCCTTCACTGCTTATCTAATCCCAAAATAGGTCACATGCTATTATTAGCCACACGCCATTACAAAAATAGGCTTACATGCAAGAGTGTTAACAATAGATCTCTCTTAGTCAACTATCAGTTCACCATTCTATATTTAGCCTACATATATGTAAAATTACTCATAGCTGATCATCCAAAATAGCTAATGTGTGTCGCACAATTCTCCAATCAGTTTGAGTGCTCCACATGCTATCTCCAAAAATAGATCCTCATAATGAAAATGGCTAAGTCCCAAATCTGTCTTTGTTCTATGTGCAATCATCTTCGATTCTTCAACACCTTTGAATGCACTCTATTCTCTTGTGTAAACCTTATGCATTCTCTCCAATAATTTCCAGTCTGATTTGATCAACATTACCCCTCACTAGTTATATTTCCTCCCGGCCATGGTTGTCCCCAAAAATGAATCAAATAATATCAATAGAAGAATAGAAAGAATTTTGATGAATAAAATAATGTCTTCAACTTGTAGTATCCTCTTCTATATTAGAATAATCAATTCTGGATATTCCTCTTTTATCTCCACCTCTAAGGTTTTCCAGTCATTGAGCGTGGCCTCTACTTTCTCTAGAATATCCACTGCAATTGACTCTAATTCATCCCTTGCAATCTCTCCTTTTTCATTCTGTAATACCAACACAATGTTGGACATGCTAGTCATTCTCCCTTCCAACAAGTCCATATTTTGAGCGATGAGTTTTCCAAGCTCATCCAGCCTTTCCTTGTGAGGTTCTTGAGTGGCTGTAAGGGCCTCATGCTTCTGCTTAACAAGTGATAACCATTCTGCATGGCCTAATGTCTCATCCTTCATGGCCTTCAGGACCTCATTGTCTTCTCGCATCACTAAAGCCTTTTCAAACTATACTTCCTATGCTAGATCCTTTGGCTTAGGAATATGCAGAGGTTCATCTTCTAGCACTAAGTCCACCAATGTACTCACATAATGTATTGCCAAAGGAAATGTCTTGGGTACCTTTGGCTCTAAGTGTGGCCTAGCCTTCATGACATTGTCACCAATCTCCTCTGCCATGCTAATAAACACAACGTTATTCTTCTATGCCAAGTATTTTTCCTATTTTAGGCATGTTATCTCCTCATCCTTAGTCTTGATCTCCTCCCTTAGTGCCCTAATTGTTGCAGCTTTATCCATATTCCGTTGTGTGACCTCTGTCGAGACTTTCACCAAAGCATTTCTCACTTGTTCATCTGACATAATAATAGGATTTATTGTTATGTGTCTAGCTTGAGGTGTCTTCACATACATAAAATTTTGGTTCATCCATGTGTGTGTGCATTAACCATGAAAATTTCTTCCTTGTGCGCACTATCACCATATCTTCATCCATTAACTCCCAACCATATAACTCCTTTTGTGCCATTGTGCTCTGAAATGGGCGTGGACAATTTTACCTATGTCCTTGGTGTAGCCCATGGCTGGTGGAATATACTCCCCACTTGTTCTTCTTGATCTAGGCTGCTTAGGAACTTGGGCTTCCAGATTGGGAACTTGTGCTACTATGTCTTGAGCAGTCTCTGTTGTTGTCTCTTCTGCCCTTTTTCTTCCTCTTCTCCATCCTTCATTTCTTTGTATTTTTATTCTTCTACGTTCTCTAGAGGTGTAGGAGAATTGGGCACACTTTCCTCTGACTCTTCCACTTCCTCATTCAACTTTAATTTCCTTCTCCTTTTCTCAGTTGTCTCCTTCTATGGAGAGAGTCGAGGTGATCTATGCATTGTTTGTGGAGTAGCACCTTGGGTCCTTGTTCTCTTAAATACTCTCTTGAATTGACACTCTCCTTGGACTACATCCAATTCCTCTTCATCTTCCTCTTATGGCTGAGGTGGAGTAGTTACGTGCTTAGCTTCATCCTTATTTGGAGGTTATCTTCTACCTTTGTGTTCTAAACCACCACTATCCTCATGTTCTTCCTCTTCATCATCGACTTGAATTGTTTTTGTGGGCTTGGGTGTTGGAACATTTTCCATTGTATGCTTACCCTTTGGTAACCTGGGGACCGCAAACCGATTCTCCACATACTTAGCATTCTCCGGTTTGGGTTTGAGTTACGGGTACATGAGCACTTTCTCCGGTGTCCCTAACTCGCCAAGCTCACATGTTTCATGCTTATAATATCTAAAATAAGTATTTCGGTGTATGTATTACACCCATGATTTACATACTTCTTCCTTATAGTGTGGTATTTGTAATCTACCTTGTCTGCGTTTGAAGGTTAAGTGGAACACATTTGAGAACTAATGAACTAATGCCTGGAAATACCTTGCTTTGTGAAGGCATATGATAGTTTACATCATGGGATCCAAGCCTATCCTTCATCGTAAATTGCACAATGTAAAAATGTTGGTATATTGCAAACTAAACTACCTTACCCACCATTGAAGGAAAAACCTTGGGTATGGATCAATCTTCCTTGAACTATGCATGGAGCTTATTGTACCACATCTCCTCCCTCTACTTGAATGGTCCACTCATTGATCCATCACACAAGTACTTTCCAAACCTCTCCGTAGGTGACTTTTGTTCTGTGGGGTACTCCCAAATCTTCTCCTTTGGCCCATCAAGCACCCCAATATCCATGAATACTAAGGACAATAACACGCCAATAATTATTACGTCACTTGTTCACACTTCTTTGATGATTGTCTTTGCTATGTGATTTGCAATGTTGTAGACCACTCCTTGAGACATCTTCTTGGTGACATGCAACCACATTGTGTTTACCTGCGACCACCTTCCTTGGTCATTTAGCTTTGTCACAAGATGTGCAGCTTCCTGCACTACTGGGTACTTCTTCAACTTGTCAATTTCCATGTCACGCGGACCCTTGGTATACCCCAACTCCTTCCTCATCTCCAAGATTACGGATTTATCAATTAAATCATTATCCAGATCCAACCACTGAGGCCCTTAGTCCTGTCACTATTGAAATCAAAGTAGCTATGATTCTTACCCTCCGTCTAGTGAAATAGAAGAATTCCTCATGGAATCTTCTCATCAGCCACTAATATAATGGTTCATACTTTCCAAAATATGGTATCTCATACAATTGGTAGACTCCATTCTGCTTCAGCAACTTCTCACCAACGCGTCATCGTATACTGGCATATCCTCTGCCATGCGCTTGTTCATTTTCGTGCTCAACAATGCATCGAGCTCCTTCTTATTATCTAATGTTCAATGGTTGTAGTTGTTGATTTTACATTGGTGGATATGGGAATCCCATTCTTGTCCCACAATCATGCCCTTTGGATACTGCATTTCTGAAAAATTACTCTTGGGAGCAATCTCTTCTTCCACTTCAACCTTCTTCTTCCCTTTATCTCCTGCTGCAGGTGCTTTCTTTGGTGCCATTTAAAAATCTCTCTTTTCTTCCCTCTATAGTCGAGCGAGTCAAAACCCTAGCTTAAATCTCCATGCCCTAGTGGAAATCACATGCCCTAGCTTATTTGTAACGTGTCTTCTTTTCTCAAACCCTTCTCCTATGGGAACACAAGCTTCTCCAGTGCACAACCCTTCTCCTCACATCTGGTTTCACACTCTTTACGCACCTCAACATGATTTCTTGGCTCATTCACACTTAACCCTTTTCAAATTCTCTCAATTGCAATGGTAAAAATGAACTTGCATCCTATCCTTATATAGAATTTAAAAAATTTAGTGCATTGATTTCTCCTCCACCTATAAAGGTCCTCTCATTAATTGACCATTTTCATTAATTCCGTGAAGTACATCTTTGCGCTTAGGCTATAACCTTCTAGTACATCCTCCTACCTTTTAGCTGTAGACTTCTCTTTGGTGTGCTTCCATGTGTTTAAGTACCTCATCATTGTGTCTTCCACTTTGGTAGTCTTCCTGACCCTTGCTTACCTCATGTTATACTTATTTCTTCACTCCTCTCTATCTATGGTCCTTGTGTCTAGAAGAAATCTTTTTTTTTAATTTTCCAACCTTGAATAGCACCCATAGATAGTTCCTTTCATGTGGAATTATTTCCATCAGTCTTGTACTTGAATATCAACAACCTACCCCACACTAAGGGTATGTTCAGGTCCTTTGTGCATAATTATTCAAATAGTAATTATCTTTTTCATGTAAACGTGCTTATTACATAAACACACCAACTAAATTAACAAAGCATAAAGAATAATGAAGGAAAAAAATTAAGTGAGTATAGAATTGAAAACCTAATCTAAATGGAAACATTGCCTTATTATAAACACCAAGAAGACTTATTTATAGTAGGGCTTCAGCCTACTCCCATTGAAGTAACTAGGTAACCATATTCCATCAAGGGCCTCTAACTGACAAGCACCTGATTTGAGTATGTGAGTGATAACATATGACCCCAACCAATGTACTTTGATTTTTCCTGGATGGTGCAAAAACTTAGAATCATAAAGGAGCACCATTTGTCCTATCTCAACCATTTAACCCCATATGTGCCTGTCATGTCATGATTTCTTCCTAGCCTTTTCTTGTTTTTGACTCCAACATGTTATGGCTCGTCATTCATCTAGTTTTATTAACTATTAAATGCATTCTTCTAATGCTTTCTCATTAGCAAGACCTCTAATGCATGGAATACACAAATAAGGTAGCATAAATTCTAAAGGAAGAACTACTTCTATGCTAAACACTAAATGAAATGGTGTGGCTTTATTCAACATTTAATATGTTGTATGATATGCCCAAAGTATTGCGGATACCTTATCATACCAAAATTTCTTCCAACATCACAATTTTGTGTCAATGTCTAGCTCAAAATTTTGTTGAAAGCCTCAAAGAATCCCATTTTCCTGAGGATGATAGGGTGTAGTCTTATGGTGTGCAATCATGAATTCATCCAATAGAATTCTGATTGTCTCATTAAGAAAATGTGTGCCCTTATCATTGGTCAAACTTAAAGGACATCCATACCTTGTAATAATATTTTCCCAAAGAAACTTGGTTGTTGTGGCCACTGTACAATCCTTTGTAGGTGTTGCTTCTACCCACCTTGTCAGATAATCTATGTAAGTTATGATGTAACGCAATCTAGTTCTACACATAGCTAAAAAATAGGACCCACAAAATCTATAGCCCATTTCTTAAATGGTTTTGCACTAGTAATAGGTCTTAGAGGCATTTCATCTCATTGACTGGTTTCCCAAGGCATTGACAATGATCACAAGCCTTACAAAATTCCTTACAATCTTTATACAAGGTCTCCCACCATAATCCAATGAGTAGAATCTTGCATGCAATGGCATCACCTGCATAGTGGCCACCTACAATACCACCATGGGCTTCTTCCATAATATCCGTACACTCATGTTCCAATACACAATGGCGTAATACTTCATCTCAGCCTAATTTGTATAGGTCACCACTGATTAACATATATGGGTTTGTGCGTATAGAAAGCTATTTCTTCTCTAAGGATTTCATTCCTTCAGTGCCATCCCTATTCATAGAAAGACAACAATGTCTTCTAGTTTTGATGGAACTCATTTTAACCTATATAATTGTGCATCTAGCATGTTATCTTCTTCAATTACATGTGCTTCTTCTTTTGAATGTATCCTAGATAGATGGTGCAGTCAAGAATTAATTTTCCTTGGTTTTTCCACAACTATGAAATTAAATTCTTGAAATAAGAGAACCCATTGACATATGTTTCCTTGTAAAAAGGCTTGTTTACAAAATACTTCAATGCCATGTGATCTCGTATAAAAGAAAAATTGTTTAGCTAGTAGGTAATATTAGAATCTATGTAGCGCATAGATCATTGATAGAGCTTCGCACTCTGTAGTGGTGTAATTATGCTCTGCTGGAATTAGCTTTCTATTAGCAAAATAGATAGGATGGTCTATAATACCTTCTCTAGGTTGATCTAACAATGTAATGGTGGTTCTAGAGGCATCAACATGTACATGATATGGTTAGTCCCATAAAGGAAAATGTAGAATAGGCGCGGTAGTAATATTTTCCTTTAACGTCTCAAATGTGTATTGTTGCGGTTCTCCTAGTAGAACATACCTTTCCCTTTCAGTAACTCTTCCAACAAAGTGCAACAAACTTTGGCATATATTTTGATAAAATTTCTGTAATATCGCATATGACCCAAAAAATTTCACACCTCACTCGACTGGTAGGCTCCCTTAGGCCTATAATGACTGTAACCTTGGCTAGATCAACCAACAAACCTTCCTTGTAGATTACGTGTAATCAGAGTAATATCCCAAATGGTGTAGAAAATATGCACTTCCTAATGTTCAAGGAGATATTCAACTATCTACATATTTCAAACATTAAGCACAAGTTGTCACAATGATCCTTAACTAATCCATACACCGTCTAATCATCCAAATATACCTATATGAAGTTGTGAATAAGTTCCTTGAATGCTTGAACAACTATGCGCAAAAAATACAACATCGCATTCTTTAGACAAAAATGCATTACAATATAGGTGAAGCTACCCCATTTCATAGTAAATGTAGTCTTTTCCTTATCCTCCTGGGAAATCCAAACTTGATGATACCCGGAGAACCCATCTCATAAACAAATAGATTTTGCAACCTCAACACCTTCTAGTATTTCCTTGGTGAATGGCGTGAAAGGGATCAATCACACATATAGCATTTAGCTCCCCCTGTAGTCCATAAAAATCATAATCCATCCATCCTTATTAATCTTGATCACCATTAGACTAACCCATTCGACTCATCAAGGGCTTGATAATTCTAGACTTCAACATTTTGTCAATTTCTTTGACCTTTTTACGCAAATTGGGGTTCATCTTGTAGGGCCTCTTTCTAATCTGGCGCATACCCTCTTTAAGATTTATCTTCATCTCCCCTAACGATTCATGCATGCCTTTAAGTTCATGGTACCCCCTAGGGAATAAGTCTTGGTAATCCTTAGTAATTTGATGGTATTTTCCACTTAAGAATCTAACTAATAGTCCCTAATGATGACTTCCTTAATCTCACCTCGATCCAATATTCACCTTCTTTTTATTCATAGGTTCATGATAGGCACGCGTGGTCATATCTACATTGTCTAATACCTCGGGCATCCCTATTGAATGATTTACATCCATATTTTTGTTTCTCCATCATTAACTAAGTAGACCATTTTTCCTTTTTCTTTCTCAAGGAAAGTGTGTTGAAGTAATGTGGCATCAACCTCTATTTCTTCAACAAGATGTGCTCTTGAGTCTCCTTCATCCAATAACTCCTAAAGGAGTTCTTTAGCCTTGGCACTATCTCCCATAGTTAAGCACTTTATGACTTTCAATGCTTCTTGCACTAAAGGATTTGTAGAGAAGAAGTCAAACGTCTGGTCATTCCTATAATTAAATCCTACCAATTCCCAGGTCTCCCTATGGATTTCTACATATACATACCATGAACGCACACATCCTTGTAAAGTGGAATAAAACTTGTGCACCCATAGAGAAGGTGGTAAAGATTCCTACCCTTCTATCTAGAGTCTCTCACACTTCTGAACATGGTGTTGAATAGGTTGATTACCATAATAAGTACAAATTTGAGTAGGTTCATTTCTCCTAAGGAACCTAGTAGCAAGAGCAATCCTAATTTCATTCCATCCTACAAGATTATCCTTGTGGGCCATCCACCAGCGTGCTACTATCCCACGTAGTGTATATGCTAACATATTTCTTCTTTCTAATGGGTCTATCCACTATTCTTCCATGGCACATAGGAATACCATAGGATCTCCTTCTTCATTGTAACAAGTCTTGAGTTGTTACCTATTCTCTTAACATAACACAATTTTTTTGCCACTAGAAATATTCTCTTTACTTCACGCCCTACCAACTCATAAGTGTTATGAGCCCAATTATCATAGGAAACACTTGTAGTATCGCTAATGGACTATGCATCCTCCCACTAAATTATTCCTTCTTTAGTTGGCTCAAGCATCTTTGGGTCTCGAATGGCATGTACATAAATCCTATTCAGATCTTCTTCACTTAAGGGCTCAACATAGGGTATAGATTTACCATCTGTTAAAGGGATAACAACTCTCTCCTCCTTGTTTTCAAAACTAATATAGCCCTTGTTAAACCAAAGATCAACATTATTTGCATAGCACCAAGGACACCCCCTAGAGTGGGAAGCTATCGACTATTTCAATTCTAAAACATCAAAATCTCCAGGTGAACTTGGCTCCTTATATGGTAATGGATGCATATTTCAAAACTCTTATAGGAGTGGCCTTAATTTGATTAGCCATAAATAATATATTAGAGGATGGCTATAATAGGGGTCTTCCCATTTATACCCATGCATCTAAGGTAAGAACATTGAGTTTTGCGTCAGATGTATTAATCAATATATTGCTTAATAGACACATGTCCACAACAACATTCAAAGTGATTTCCTTGTCATAATCTAGGCTATGAGGGGGAATATTCGCATGTAGGATCTGCCATCTAGTCTCAATACTTGTGCGTGGAGTGTTTCCCTTTAACCAATCCCCTAATAATGGAATGATATTTTCCTGGTGCAACATTTTACACACTTCTCTTAAGTCATCTATATCAGTTTGGACCATCTCTGATACTTTCTTTTTCTCCATCTTTCATGATTGCTCTTTTAAGTACTATATCTCACCTTGAATATTCCTAAGAACTTCCATGGTTTCTTGATAAACCTCCTTTTGATGAGAAGGATCTGGGTATCGTGCATGTAGAACTTCCTCTTTAGTGATGGTAGGAATCTTCTACAATGCTTCTTCAATGCGTGCCACCTAAGCACCTATCACAATATTTACTTGTAATGCCTCGAGACTCTACTTCTAACTTAGGAATCCATTGATTTTCCACGGCCACGATGTATCCTAACCATTCTCACACCTTTATTTTCTTGTTTATGCTACTTAATAAGATGATAATATAATTCCGGGAACTCCTCATATCTATGGTTCTTTCCACAAAAATAATATGTAATATTCTGAGGACATTCATGCCTATAGTTGTTAGGAGATCCACATGTATAACATGTCTTGTGAGGGAACTCACTTCTTCCACTATTATGGCCTCATCCTCAAAATCCACCATGGTATCCTTAACCTATACCACGAACACCTTCAAAATACCCTTCATTCTAATCATAGCGCACCTGATTGTGATCCCAGTCTTGATGCTCATTCTTTCCCTTAGAGTTATCTGAAACTCTTGTCTTTTGTACACCAATATCTATAGCATCATGGATTTGACCAATCAGCCAATAGTCTTCCGTGTCATGAGTCATGGACCTATAGATTTTATAGTATCTTGAAACATTCTTCCTTATCACATGTTGTAATAATGGGCAGTGGCTAACATCATGGTTTAAATGGCATATCTCATAATCCAATAACAAAAGTGTATTGATTTATGAGGACAACTATCCTTTGTGTGACCTTCTACTTCACAATTTTTACACCAAATCCCTGTGCATGTCTCATGTGCTGAATTTGCTGATAGTTTCTCCAACTATTTTTCCATAGCTACGATCTTTGGTTCTAAAAATGGGCTCACCCAAAGATATCTATACTTCTAACTACCTCAATGCATAAATATTCTTCAAGTGCTTTACGTGGATCAGTGTATGTCTTATGTGATAATACCCTTCTAAAAGGGGTAATCAAGCCCCCACGAACCATTATACATGCTGACTTCCATGTATATCATAGGAAAGCTTAGATAACAATGTTTTAAAATGGGCATCATACTCTCTAACACTCTCAATAGTGCCTTACTTAATATCCTTGAGTGAACTTATACTCTTACTCAAACTCAGGGATGTGAAACTATTTAAGGAATGCATATTTTAAAGTTGAATAATCTACGCAAAGTCTAATCGGTCAAACTTTATGTACCAACTATGTGTGTACCCTTGTAATGTAGTAGAAAATTGGCTTTCCCTACACTCAGAAGCCATGATTCCTTTTATCGCCACAATATTTCACACATATGCACATGTTTAGAAAAATCCTCTATACGCCTATAGTCTTGAAGATGAAGAGAAATATCCATGTAAATATTCTAGGGTTGGTACAGACCTTGTCCACCTGATCTAGAACCTCCTGTGTTTCCCTTGCCTCCAGAACCACTAGATCCACTAGAACTAGAGCTACCCATGCCTCTTGATCCCAAACTTATAGCTGGTGTCAAACTAGAAGATGTACTTCCTTGTGTCCCAATAGTAGAATTGAACTATACCCTAACAGTCTATGAAGTGTTACCACTCCCAAAAGTTAGTCCAAAATTGGCATGCACCGAGTTCTTTGTGGATGATACACCCAAAAAGGTACTCCCATATAACAACGAAGTCATTTGTGCTACCATCATTGTGCCTCTTATAAGACTTGCTCCTACTCTCCCACTGCTTGAATTAACTTGTTGACTGTTTATTGTACTAGATGTTGGAAAACCAAGTGCAAGGGAAAGGTTTCTAGGTGGATTAAAATGCACGCCCCCAACCTAGGTTGTATCTACTAATGCACTTCTACGTGAGGCCGAGGAGGGATCCCTGTCATGCTTTCCTAGATGGGGGAGTTCTTGATGCTCTAGCTCCATGTCTTCTACGTGAGCTCCAAATCCTTCACGAGCCATCTCTCTCCTCAATGCCATCTACTTTGCAACCTTCTGTTTCTTCTCTATCTCCCTCTCATGTGCCTCATTATACTTAAGCCACCTTTCCTCTCTCTACCTTTTTACCACTAGGTTTTCCATCTTTCACCAAACCTGATCCTTCCCCCATACATGGTGGGGTTTAGTTAGCCATTGGTTTACTCTCCAAATTCAAAGTTACCATCAGGATCTTGATCACCAATGGAATGCCTTGTAGGTAAGTTCCCCTTGGATATCATAAAAATTGGAATTCAGCTACCTCTAGACACGAATAAGTGGAAATTAAGTACTCCAAGATATAACTGTTCAAAACACCATGGAACCATGTATCCACAACTCGAGTCTAAATCAAATCTACATCATAAAGGGTCTAAAATTACTCTTGCATCCAGAAAAGTGTGCGATACCTCCAATTTTTCTTAGAGACATACATAATCAGCCACTTGTATAATTCTCTTTGGAAAGATAACAAAAACTCTCTCCTAGAATGAGCCAACAAAACTAATGATGTAGCCTAGAATTCACCAATACAAGCCCGATCCACGCTGGCACATCACTCGGCCTAGGCGAGTTCTCACCCAATGCACACAAAGGTACCGGGCCCCTCTTTACTTGTTGTTGCGGGATGTCAAGCATGATGAATAATTTAATCATTCAAATCTATAGCTAATATATATTTCATATAGTGCATATTCAGACCTTGATCTAGAACATAACAGAGCTTAACAGATAACCATAATGGAATCAAGCATGCAATACTAATTATAACCATGAGAACACCTTGTTTCAATCCATAATCTCCATTATATTAATTATAGTAAATACACATAATATTCATTACAATAACAGTAGTATACGCTCATGCGCATAACATATCTAGCAACATAATCTCATTATACCCTAGTTCTCACACATATGTCTATGCTCTCTCTCTCTCTCTCTCTCTCTCTCTCTCCATATGTATCCATCTCTATCTATATATATTTCTAAATAGTTTACTACATACTTATATAGGTGGGGACTTGCCCTTCACCATTTATCTAATCCCAAAATAGGTTGCATGCTATTATTAGCCACATGCCATTACAAAAATAGGCTTACATGCAAGAGTGTTAACAATAGATCTCCCTTAGTCAACTATCAGTTCACCATTCTATCTTTATCCTATATCCATGAAAAATGCCTCGTAGATGATCATCCAAAATAGATAATGCATGTTATGCAATTATCCAATCAATTTGAGTGCTCCACACGCTATCTCCAAAAATATATCCTCATCATGAAAATGGCTAAGTCCCGAATTTTTCTTTATTCTACGCGTGATCCTCTCCGATGCTTTAATGTCTTTGAATGCACTTTGTTCTCTCATGCAAACCTGTTGCATTCTCCCCACTAAGTTCTAGAGTTTGAATTATCAACGAGAGAGGGTATGAGAGTGAAAGAAATTCATTTTATAGATTTTGATAGTATTTCGGATTTGAGGGAGTCCCAGAAAGCCATGATGTATTGAAACTCATTTTTTATACATGTTATATGATATATGATTTTGATTCATGGATCATTATGTGTTATATTCACCACTATGTCTATTGTATGATGTGATGATGATTTTAAATTAGATGAGATGATTATTTTAGATTAGATGGGATGATGATTTTGGATGTGATGTGATGATTGATTAGATGTGATATGAGGATTTTGGATTAGATGAGATGATGCTTTTGAATTAGATGAGATGATGATGATGATGATTATATGTCATGTAATAATTGATTAGATATGATGATGATTTAGGTTAGATGAGATGTGATAATTGATGAGATGTGATGTGAAAATTGATTAGATGAGATGATTATTTAGCTTAGATGAGATGTGATGTGATGATTAGGATTACATGTTTTGTATTTAAATTTAATCATGAGGGTGAAATGCATGTATGATTAGATGATTACTTTAGATTCAAATGTGAATATGGATACAAATGTGTGATGTTAGGACTAAATGCTCCATGTTATTTAGATTTGATGATGATGATAAAGCGATTAAAATTGGATGTGATTAATAATGAATGCATTGTTAGATAAATAGACAAATTAAATGAAGAGAGATGTGTCAAAGAAATAATTTGATGGGTCGAGGATAAATAATACCTTGTAATTATGGAAACCCATAGGTGTGAATGACACTATATCATAGCGAGGAATGTGTAAGGAAATAATACCTCCAATCTGTTATCCAATTTTGCACACACAGCAAGATTGGACAACGGGTCCTATCACGTTCAAAATAAAATAATAGTCCCAGGAACCCACCTTCGGTTATTATCGAAATGCAATAATTAAAAATAATTCTAAATTGCATATGAAGAGATCACCTAGCATCGAAAGGCACCCACTGATCTCGACTCGGTGAAGAGTTCGGGTCGAGTTGATAGAGAATCCGGTGTCAAATTGATAGTCATCTCGGAAATCATCTCAGTAGAGACTCTCAGTTGTAAGAGCTCGACGATGGTCTTGTTAATGCAAAATATAGCTCGTTGAAAATTGACGAATGAAAGGAACTGTACAAGGATCCCGGTGGAGATCGATGCAAAAATATCTGAAGGCCGAGTCAAGGAAAGCTAAGTTAACATGAGGCCAGGTTTAATCCACTAAGACAGTGCTCGACCAATCACTTGGGAAAATTATCTTGTTTGACCAAGATGATATGAGATTATGCAGATATGACGATGAGGTCATCTGGTAGTGTTTGAACAAAAAATAAAAAAAAAAATGCTTGCAACCAAGCAACCAAATACATCTCAATTAAAATCTCGTAGCACTCTATGGAGAGGGTCGCTTGAAGGAGGCAGTACACGTTCTTCTTACAACACATAATCCATCTGTAAATTCTTTAACATATCTTCATCTACTACAGGCTTGCATTACTAAGAAAGCCCTTGCGGAGGCCAAGCAAATCCACTCTCACATCAATAATAGGGGACACACATTTGGAAGACTCACGCTATTACCAAATAAACTTATCTACATGTATGACAAGTGTGAAAGTTTGATGGATGCTCGTAAAGTCTTCAACTGCATGACTGATCCAGATCTCTTCTCATGGAATATGGTAATTGTAGCTTACAGAAGGCATGGACATCCTATACATGCATTCAAACTATTTCATGAAATGCAATGAACACCTGACCACCCCGATCACCTGAACATTCGTGTATAGCTTGGCCAATGGAAAAGAATCGATCATTTGAGGATGGAGCTCAGACGTGGTAGCATTGGCTCACTCAGTCGAGCCTGACAAGGTCGTGAGCATCCAGAGTTTTGTTTGGTTCGATTGTAAGTCGAGAAGGAAAAGTTGGGGTTCGAATCCGTGCTAAGGCATTGGCTTGGGAGAATTTCATCCCTTTTGTCGGGTTGGACTTTGATGATGGCAAGCCATTGTAAGATTCCCACATGGGAAATATTTCAGTATATTGCCAAGGTCATAAATTTGATGATGGCAGGCCAAATCAGTATTTCCCCACATAGGATATCTTCATCCCGATTTCCATGGTGGAAAATTTACGCGTGGATAGCCAACACCGTGGTTTCACGTAAAGGGGTCCCGAGTTTCATCTTGCCAGGGACGTGGGAAATAATGCAAGCAATGCCAATGGGAAATTTTGGGATGGAAAGCCATGGTCAGACTTCCGTGGAGTGGAGAAATCGGGTCAAATTACCAAGTTTGCGTAGCAAAGTCAAACTCAAGGCCGGGGCCCGTGGATTGATGTGGCCAAGCCGTTATGCGGAGATTCGGGCGACCAGTGCCAATGGGAAATAAGTAGATGGCATTCCAAGCTGTTCACTCCGCGCGGGGGAGGTTCGGAACAGCACCGCCAAGTGGAAACTTTGCAATGACAAGCCGTCGTGAGTTTTCCACGTAGAGAAGAATTCTAGTTTATTTCCGTTATACCAAAGTAGTCATCAAGGGGTCTTCAAAACACGTTGGAGTGGTAAACGAGAACGTGCTCATGAAGATAGATGGATTATCGGTTAAGCCATCCGGTGCATGTGTAAGGACTCAACAAGTAAAGCTCAGTCAAGGACCGAGTAAATAGGCAAATTGGTTGGGGAAGATCAATGTAACGAAGACCCGTTCAATGTGGAGGTGAATAATGAGCAGTCGAAAGGTTCAGAACTCAGTCATATTACCACTTCTGAGGATGCTTACAGTGGTTCATTGTCATTTCCCACGCTGCAATGCAATGCCAGTGCCAATACCATCCACTTTCAATCTCAATCTCACAGTGTTATGTACAGAAGGTTGTTTGAAGGAGGCTCTACACATTACCGTACCACACACAACACCCCTATAAATTCATATAGATATCTTAAACTATTGCAGACCTGCATTTCCAGGAATACGCTTTCACAAGCAAACAGATGTCGACCTGTTCAGTTCGCCTTTGCCAGCATGCTTCTCCTCATCCTCTCGTCATGTACTTTACAACATTCGATGGTCGCGAGAAACTCTCACGCATTTTTAGCGCGGCGGCGTGTGCACATCAATCGAAGCCTTCTTAGCGCTTCCAGCAAGCAGTTGCAGGAAACACATATTCACTGCCGTGCACGATGGATTGGAGTCACGACAAACAAGGCTTCATAGAATTTCCATGAACCAGGAGATGAAGGTTTATTACGTGCAGAGTGAAACGATTCATATTGCTCAGCATAGTTTTCTCCTAGAAACGAATTGAATGTGAAGGTCAACTCTGAAAATACCCTGGCTATAGCTGCTTTTGCATGCTATATTCTTGTTACTCGTAAATGGTCTCTTCGAGAAAATCCGAGAGCAGAGGCAATATTTATACCCTTCCATTATGTACGTCCAATCGGACAATAACAATATTCTTTTACCAGTTCGAGAAAGCTCGTTTTTTAAACAATGGACGATTATCTTTGTTTTCAAGCTGTTTTTATCTAGCTCATTTCTATCATCTTTGATCCACGACTAAGGAGAATTCATATGGTTGTTACTGTACATTTTCCAAGGTCCTCTTGCTGCCCCAGTTGTTCAATGTATTTTTTTTTGAAGGGCTTATTTATGTGTTGCAAATGTAACATGAAGGATCTTTTTAGTTTCGGAAAAATGAGTATATTGTGTAGCTCACGGCTACCTATGCCATAATCCCAATAGTGGCATAATTATTATTGAGCCGAGATTGCAGAGTGCACTTTGCCAAAATACCGAAGGTCTTTTTGACCAAAAATCAGTCTCAAGGGTTTCTATCGACATGTTATGGGCATGAGCCTGGGTCATCATCATGGCAGCATTAGGTCTTTATTGTTAATGGCATTTTCTCATCGTTTGGAAGGTACAATTGTGCTTATTATGGCAAAGCCAAAACATTCTTACTGCAAGTGTTATGTGATAAGGAAGCTTGATAATTCTGAGCTGAGGATGAATGCGAGTGCATGTCGGCTCGATCGGAATTGAGAGCGTGGAGTTTCACAGATAGGATCTTGGCTTAGATCGCAACGATGGCGCCAGACTAAGAGGTGGATTCTGCGTGATCTCGAAGAAGCAAAATGGGTATGGGGGGCTGGATCTAGGTGGGGAGCTCTATACAGATGGAGATCATGCACAATTTTTACACGGAGCTCGTTTTGGGAGCTTGGCTCAGGTCGCAGTGATGGCGCCGGACTTGGAGGTAAAGCTCGCCAGGGAATGAGTGCGACGAGCTCGTGGTGGTCCAGGTGATCAGATGATGGGAGCTCAATTTTCAAGAGCTTGATAGAATCATGATCGGGATGATGCTCAATGGAGCTGTCACGATTGATGAAAGAGCTTGATAGAATTTGTTCACCGGTGAGAGCTCATCAGTTGGACATGATGATCAAGGGAGTGTCACGGTGATGTAAATCTTGTTTTGGTCATGGTAACAAAAGATCTCGGTTGAGTAGTGGCTTGGTGTCGCGGTGGAGGACGGATCAAAGGAGATTAAAGGTTCAAAACTCGGAAGATGGATTGGAAGTGAAGCTCGCTCAATACAAAGGTGGGTTCAACTCTACGCGAGTCGGTGATACGTAAGCTCAAGACGAGTCAGAAGTAATCTCAAGGTGGCAAAGTGGGGGAGCTCAAATCAGTCACGGTCAAAGGAACTCAACTTGGTTGATGCGATGGATGACGGAGCTCGGATCCAACTCGGCGAGCCAACCACCGAGTTGGACTTATTTTTATTCTTTTCTTCAAATCCGGTGAATATGGGGCCCACTAATAATTTAATTAATTTAATATTTTTATTTAAATATTTTAAATAATAATATTTATTATTATTATTTAAATATTTTATTTAAATATTATTTTAATTCATTAAGAAGACTAAGTCAACAAGCAATTAATGACCCATGATGGAACCTTCTCAGGTGGTTCAACTAACTGCAATAAATACATCATGGGCCTTCAATTTAGGAATGTAATTATGACCATTTCCTCTTCTTTCTCACATATTCTTCTATAAATGTAAGTTGGAAGCTCATTTCAAAGGGTTCCAAAGTTCGCTGCATAAGTTGACAGTTAGATATCTCGGCAAGTGTATACTTTTCAAGGGTCCTCTCTCTTCTGCAAGTTGTTCTTGTGTGTTGAGAGAACTTTCAAGCCTCCTCTTCAAGACTGTAATGGCAACTATTGCCTCTTCTGAATGTATGATGCATTGTGCATGTTATTGAAGCAATAAAAGTGTGTGTTTTGTGACTAATCTCGGTCCTTTCATCCTTCTATGCTTCTTTGTGCCTTTCTCATACTTGCAGGTACACTGTGCAAGTTTAAGTTTCTATTGCAGGTTCTTGGAGTTCTGTGCTTATCGAGTGGTGAAGTATTGCATGCAGTTGAGTTGTGGTGTCTGTTCACCCTTCTTGAGTTCATCCTTCTTCACTGGGAAACTGGTATATTTCTCGGTCTGATAAAGTTTAACAAAAGGAACGCGTGTCTCTTAGCCTGTGGTATCATGTACCCTCTCTAAGTTGCAGTAGGTGAAGTTGACCTGTGGTGCACACACCCTCTTCAAATTAACCCTTCCTGAATCTGAAGACACCCTTTATTCGGTGCATCACCATCCCTAGTATAGTTTCATTTCTGTAAAACTCTTTCCCTAAAACCCCATGAAAATGTTAGCATAGGACTAGATAATCGTTTTTGTTACACTAGGAGTAGTACAACACTTAGTTTAGGAAGAGGAAGCCGGCCTTCTCCGGAGGTTCACCTCGAGCCCAAGTCCCACAGCTTGAGAGGTGATCCCATGTGTCCCAATCACACCGAACGTCCTATTCACATCCTGGCCATTCGGGGGGTGCAAGATTTGCGACAACAGCTGATTTGCGACAATAGTTTTTATCAAACAAGAAATCTTAAGCCACCGCGACCACACACAATAGCTGGGCACGCCTAGGGGGAGAGTTGGTACTTCTCTTCTCACTTACACAAGTCAAAGTACCTGGCGACTCCATATCTCTGGATTCCAAATCTCAGTGCGGTAACTTATGCGAAGAATTCAGACAAGAGCTTCTTCAAAGAAAGGAAATTATCAACATACCGAACTTTCCTTATCTCCTCCAAAGAGAAGAAGAAGAGGCATTTCCACATCCCCAGTTGCAGATTTACCTACTAGGGGTCATTCAACTCCTCCTTACGGAAGATTTCCTCCACCCAGGAACAATCAACCTTTCATTGCTATGGCGAGGAACCAAGTTTTTCCCCCTTTCAATGCAAGCAGTCCTCTTATGTTGGCTCAACGTGATCCGATACCTATTGCGGCACTCAAAAGTTTACCCTTCTACACGGGGGAAACTCACGTTACTCCAGTGGAGCATATCTTTGATGTAGCCAGCATCTGCGCAGTACATAATATCACCGAAGACAATGTTGCAGTTAGACTTCTTGCTACCTCTTTCAAGGGAAAAGCACTTCAATGGTTTCGCGGGTTAGGTGTTGGCACTATAACCACTTGGGACGAGTTGGGAGAAAAGCTATGTAAACAATTTGAAGACAAAAGTGATCACCTATCACTTTTGGAACAACTTACTACCATAAAGAGAGCTTCCCAAGAATACATGAGTGATTTCAACTTCCGATTCCACAGACTTGGAATAGGATTCCGGCGCTCGTAAAGCCTTCTGCACATAATGCATTCTTGTACTATTTGTGAGCCTTGAATAGCGATGTAGCAGTTATGATCCAGTCCATGGGAGGGACTACACTTCCTGATGCTTACGAAGTTGCCATAAGTGCAGAGAATTCTTTGATTCAGGCTGGAAAGATAGCTCCACGACCACCAATGCCCTTTTCTCCAGATCTTACGAATCATCAGCCTATCATTGCTCCTCTTCCAGTGGACTCCAAGCAACCATCTCAATCTTCCCCTGCCTCTTCAAATGACCTATTTGAAGTCAAGTCACTACTGCAAAATTTTGGAAATGAGCTCGTTGCACTCAAAAGGCAACAATTTCAATACAATCGTCCGTATCAACCACAAAATCAGCAGTATCAGGCTAGCCGTCCTCCCTTTCAAGGAAACAATCAGCCCCAAAATCAAACTACGAGTCAAGTTGCAAATGTCAGGCCCTTGAACTTCCGGAACCCTCTTGCAGCTAGCTCATCTAGAGCTATAGTACCTGTTCAGAATAATCTAGTTCAAGACTACGAATGGTGCTATCCTTGCTCTCAACCTCACAATCAAAATCTTTGTCCCAATGGGGTTCTTAGCCAGGCCCTTATGGTTCAAAGTGTATCTGCCCCTTCAGAGTTAACAAACAATTCATCTACGCAAGAAGCAGCAGATCAACCGCAGGCACTCAAGAATCCACTTTGCTAAACCGGCAAGAAGAAGATTTTGTGGGTGAATATAGATTCTTCATCAGTGGCAGCAAACACTCGTTCCAAAAAGAGAGCAATGGAGCCTCAACCTCTCGAAGCTGATCTAGCATCCACTTCTCAACATGGGTTACAAATGGCGGTTGATAAAAATGCGGGAAAGAAATCACCAGAAACATCGGCTAGCCACGCCGCAGGGAAAGATGGTTCTCCAGGCATCACGGTACCCAACAAACATTTTCCAAAGGAGGACCCCAATGCCCAAAAAAGTGTCAATAAAGTTGGAGCGATTCCCTTCAGCATAGTAGAACAAATGAAGAAAACCAATCTGAGCGTTACCATGTGGGATGCACTCTCGATTCCTTCTCAAAGAAACCTGCTGCGAGAAGCTCAATGAGCTTTTAGCACAACCAACGGATCACCAAGCCATGGAGTGACAAATGCTACAAATTTGTGTCAACCGGAAGGGAAAATCATTCCTACGACAAACAAACCACCACCATTCTACATTTCCCTGATCATTGGCGACCACCTGGTACATAATTGCATGATCGATTCTGGTGCCAGTAGCTCAGTCATGCCTAAACAAATTACAGATGTACTAGGCATACAATATGCGCCAGTTGCAAGAGGGGTTGTTCAACTGGATGGCACAACTGTTAAGACTATTGGGGTTATCAAAGGACTTCAACTTACCATTCATGCATGCCCAAGTTTTTCATTCACCCAAGACATATCGGTCATCGATCTCCCTCCCTCTTTGCCATCTACCTATCACGGGATTTCACTGCCAAGATGGGCGGTTACCTATCAGCCGATTGGTCACATATGATTCTCAGGACTCGATACGGAACCAAAGTAACTATAAGGGCAAAACCAATCTGCCATAATCATGTAGAACCCTACACTTCTAGTCCCATAAATGGAAATTACACCATTGGCGATCCGAAGAGGAAGGTGCCGATCATGAACCAACCACCCTTGTTGAAGAAGTCCCGATACTTTTTAGGATGAAGTAAGTAGAGATCATCGTATGATCCCTACGCCGATGTATTGCGTAAGAAGAAGCTGGTTTGTTGGTCTTGGAAGAAACAGGATTAGGTACTTACTCATCAGTATCCATGAAGAAGATACATCATACCACAACTTGTCAAAACACCAAGTGATTCTAAAGGACTATGGAAATTGTTCTTCGATGGCTCAAGAAGTAAGAATGGATCCGGTGCTGGTGTTATGTTAATTTCTCCAGAGGGAGATAAGTACTTCTCATCTTTCCAGTTGCAGTTCAGTTGCACTAACAATGTTGCTGAATACGAGGCTCTTGTGCAAGGAATTCAGCTAGCCCAAAGGAAGGGAATCAAGGCCCTAACTGTTTTTGGAGACATAGTGAGTTAGTTGTTCATCAAGTTTCAGCACGTAGTGCATCCAAAAATGATCTTTTAAGATCATACAAGAACCGAGTCTGGGACCTGATTGAAGATTTCGAAGCTTTTGGGATCCATGCAATCCCTAGAGATCAAAATCAAGATGCAGACAGGCTTGCTACAATTGGTTCACAATACAACATACCAGTTGATATCATGAAAGAAGGGCAGCAATTTGTTAAAATGGTGGTTCGACCAGCAGTCCCTGATAATGTGAGTAGTTGGCAAGTGTTCGATAGTGACAACCAAATTGTCCTCTTCCTACAAGAAGAGGCGGAGTTTGCTGCAAGAAATCAAGATAAGTTACAAGAGTCATATGGTGAACAAATTATCCAATTGAAAAGCAACAAGTTACCAAAAGGTTTAGTCACTTTGGAATCCATTTTCAATTCAGATGACCAAGCCAAAAGACAAAGCCCTAACATGGTGGTCAAAGAAGAATATTTTGAGGAAGTCGAAGTATCAAATGAAAAATTTCTTAAGATCGGAAAAGTGTGTACTTCTGAGGAGAAAGAAGCTTTCATCAAACTTTGTCAAGAGTATCATGACATCTTTGCATGGAGCTATAAAGATCTGCGTGGTTTTGATCCAGGTCTTGCGCAACATACCATCGAACTGGATCCTAATGCTAAGCCAGTTCGTCAGAAACAGAGACCAATTAATCCCAAAATTGAGCCACTAATGAGAAAGGAGCTAACCAAGCTCATCGAGGCTTGTATAATTTTTCCCATCAAGCATTCCTCATGGGTAGCCAATTTGGTGCCCGTGAGGAAGAAGAATGGAGAGATCCGGTTATGCGTAGATTTCAGGGATTTGAATCGTGCGTCATTAAAAGACCATTATCCTCTTCCATCGATGGATAAGATCCTTCAAACGGTGGCAGGAGCTCAAAGATTTTCTTTGCTCGATGGATATTCGAGTTACAATCAAATCCTAGTCCAAGAATCTGACCAATTCAAAATGGACTTTCACTACCAAGTGGGGCACGTATGCCTACAATAAAATGCCATTCGGATTGTCCAATGCCGGGCTACTTTCCAAAGAGCCATGGACATGGCATTTAAGGGACTAATCAATGATATTATTTTGGTTTACCTTGATGATATAACTATATACTCTAAGCATGCAGAAGATCACATCACGCATCTAAGGAAAGTTTTCCAAAGGTGTAGGGAATTTGGGGTTTCACTTAACCCCAAGAAATGTATTTTCACAGTGCACGAGGGAAAATTGTTGGGGCATGTTGTTTCAGCGGAAGGATTATCAATCGATCCAGCCAGGATTCATTCGATTATGTCCTTATCTCTCCCGAGTCACAAGAAGGGCCTCCAGAGCTTCCTGGGAACCATAAATTTCGTGCGGAGATTCATCCCCCAATTCGCGACATTGGCTAAACCACTGACAGCCATGCTAAGGAAAAACATGCCATTCTCATGGACAAAGGAAGGACGAGAAAGCTTCGAAGCCATCAAAACAGCCATTTCCCAAGCTCCCACGCTTGTGAACCCCAGGTTTGACAAAGATTTTATCCTTTATGCTTTTGCAGGTCAAGAGAGCATTTCAGGGATCCTCACCCAACAAAACGACAACCTGATGGAGCAACCAATCACTTTCTTCAGTCAATCCCTCAAAGACTACGAGTTCAAATACTCATTCATTGAAAAGCAAGTCTTTGCGGTTATTCGAGCTTTGAAGAAATTCAAGCACATGTTGTCCAACAACAAGATTCATCTGATGGTGTCTCATCCAGGTGTCAAGGAGTTTTTGCTGAACAAAGAAATGAACGAAAAGCGTGCTGGATGGATCACGAAGGTAATGGAGTATGACGTGCATATCAAAGTCACTAAACTTGTCAGAGGTAAGGGTTTATGTGAGCAACTTGCTGCAGACATGGAATCAAAAGGTAATGAGGACGTGACACTCCTAAATACTGATGAGGATGTTGATCAAGCTGACTGGTTATCCAAAATGAAGAATTTCATCTTCTCAGGAGCATACCCGGCAAACATGGATAAAAACCAAAGACGAACTTTCCGTCTTCAATCTATCCCATATGTTTTGGTAGATAGCATTCTCTTTCGAAAAGATTTGAACGGCGTTCTCCTTCGGTGCATAGGACCGGAACAGGTAAGTAAGATACTAGAAGAATTTCATAATGGCCTATCTAGAGGACATTATTCCGCATGAACAACAACTACCAAGATCATGCGAGCCGCTACTATTGGCGGATTTATTCAAGGATGCCCATCTCTAGGTAAGGAAATGTAAGGAATGTGCCTTTTTCACAGGTAAGCAGAAGTTTGAGCTCTTCCACCGCATCCAATTCAAGTGGATCAACCCTTTTGTTCAATGGGGGTTGGACTTCATCGAATGATTAATCCTCCATCCAGTGATGGACATAAGTGGGTCCTTACCGCAACAGACTATTTTACTCGATGGACAGAGGCGGTAGCATTAAAAGAGAGCAATGAAAAGGCAGTTCTAGATTTTTTGGAGGGTATAATGACGAGGTTCGGTGTTCCATTTACAGTCATTTCAGACAATGCGCTGGATTTTCTTGGTATGAAATTGAGTGAATGGGCTGTTAAAAATGGGGTATACCTCAAAACTTCATCCAATTACTATCCGCAAGGAAACGGATTGGCTGAGTCTAGCAACAAAAACCTCATAAGGATTATTAAGCGCACAATGGAGACTAACAAGAGGACTTGGCATACACAGCTTAAGACCGCCTTATGGGCAGATCGGATCACACCTAAAAGGGCCATCGGAAATTCTCCTTTCGTTCTTGTATATGGAAGAGAGGCAAAACTCCCGCTCTCATTGGAGTTACCTTCTTTGGAGTTAGCTCATCAACTTGAAGTTATAGAGAGTGATCCTCTGACAGTAAGGTTTGTTGAACTCATGGAGTTAGAGGAAGTACGAGACAAGGCTATGAAAACTTTGGAGCAGCATCAGGCTCAAGTTAAGAAATCTTTTGACAAGAAGGCGTCCGACAGGCATTTTCAAGAGGGAGATTTAGTTCTCAAATGGGATGAAGACAGGGCCAAACCAGGCAAGCATGCCAAGTTTGACGCTCTCTGGAGTGGGCCATACATCATCACAAGTTGCAAAGAGGCAAATTCATTTCGTCTATCTAGGCTCAATGGAGAAGAACTGCCCATTCATGTGAATGGGATACATCTCAAAGCTTGTTTTTGAGAAGCGTTCCACCCCCTGTACAGTTAAATTAGGTGTTTTCCTCCAAGTGCTTATGCACATTGTTGTGTGTTGTTGTTTTGCTTTCCTTGTTGTTGTGTTTTTGTGTTGTTCTGCACATTGTTTCATCATTGGAAGGTGTCAAGGAGAAGAAAGGTTCAAGGTTTCCATAAGAGTTTCAAAATCTGCTTCATTCAAATTTTTCAGTGTTCCATGGATGTCAAGCATTCAATAATTTCAATATACTTCATGCTTAGCATTCCAGGAGGTCCAGGATATCGAAATGCTTCAAGGAGATTTCGGGATGTGTCAAAGAAAATCATACTACTTTCGGATTCCAACATAGACTCCATGCCCAATGGATGACTTAAGGCTACTGGAATCATGCTTAGCAGAAATCATCCCCGAGAGGTCGCCAAAAATGTTATCCAATTTTGCACACATGGCAAGATTGGACAACGGGGTCCTATCACGTTCAAAATAAAATAATAGTCCTAGGAACCCACCTTCGGTTATTATCGAGATGCAATAATTAAAAATAATTCCTAAATTGCATATGAAGAGATCACCTAGCATCGAAAGGCACCCAGTTGATCTCAACTCAGTGAAGAGTTCGGGTCGAGTTGATAGAGAACCCGGTGTCAAATTGATAGTCATCTCAGTAGAGACTCTCAGTTGTAAGAGCTCGATGAGGTCTTGTTAATGCAAAATATAGCTCGTTGAAAATTGACGAATGAAAGGAACTGTACAAGGATCCCGGTGGAGATCGATGCAAAAAGATCTGAAGGCCGAGTCAAGGAAAGCTAAGTTAACATGAGGCCAGGTCTAATCCATTAGACAGTGCTCGACCAACCACTTGGGAAAATTATCTTGTTTGACCAAGATGATATGAGATTATGCAGATATGACGATGAGGTCATCTGGTAGTGTTTGAATGAAAAAATGTTTGCAACCAAGCAACCAAATACATCTCAATCAAAATCTCGTAGCACTCTATGGAGAGGGTCGCTTGAAGGAGGCACTACACGTTCTTCTTACAACACATAATCCATCTGTAAATTCTTTAACATATCTTCATCTACTACAGGCTTGCATTACTAAGAAAGCCCTTGCGGAGGCCAAGCAAATCCACTCTCACATCAATAATAGGGGACACACATTTGGAAGACTCACGCTATTACCAAATAAACTTATCTACATGTATGACAAGTGTGGAAGTTTGATGGATGCTCGTAAAGTCTTCAACTGCATGACTGATCCAGATCTCTTCTCATGGAATATGGTAATTGTAGCTTACAGAAGGCATGGACATCCTATACATGCATTCAAACTATTTCATGAAATGCAATGAACACCTGATCACCCCGATCACCTGAACATTCGTGTATAGCTTGGCCAATGGAAAAGAATCGATCATTTGAGGATGGAGCTCGGGCGTGGTGGTAGCATTGGCTCACTCAGTCGAGCCTGACAAGGTCGTGAGCATCCAGAGTTTTGTTTGGTTCGATTGTAAGTCGAGAAGGAAAAGTTGGGGTTCAAATCCGTGCTAAGGCATTGGCTTGGGAGAATTTCATCCCTTTTGTCGGGTTGGACTTTGATGATGGCAAGCCATTGTAAGATTCCCACATGGGAAATATTTCAGTATATTGCCAAGGTCATAAATTTGATGATGGCAAGCCAAATCAGTATTTCCCCACATAGGATATCTTCATCCCGATTTCCATGGTGGAAAATTTGCAGTGGAAAGCCAACACAAGGTTTTCACGTAAAGGGGGTCCCGAGTTTCATCTTGCCAAGGACGTGGGAAATAAGGCAAGCAATGCCAAGGGGAAATTTTGGGATGGAAAGCCATGGTCGAATAGTGGAGTGGAGAAATGGGTCAAATTGCCGAGTTGCGTGGAGATTGCGCCAGAAAAAAGGCCGGGGCCCGTGGATTGGTGTGGCCAAGCCGTTATGACGGAGATCGAGAAGGCGGGAAGCCATGCCAATGGGAAATAAGTAGATGGCATTCCAAGAATTCCCACTCATCCGCTGCGGGAGGTTCGAACAACAAGCCGCCACTTGTGGAAACTTTGCAATGACAAGCCGTCGTGTCAGTTTTCCACGTAGAGAAGAATTCTAGTTTATTTCCGAATACCAAAGGCGAGTCACATCAAGTGGGTCAAAACACGTTGGAATGGTAAACGAACGAACGTGCTCAATGAAGATAGATGGATTATCGGCTAAGCCATCTGACATGTGTGTAAGGACTCAACAAGTAAGTCAAGCTCACTCGAGGACCGAGTAAATAGGCAAATTGGTTGGGGAAGATCAATGTAACGAAGACCCGTTCAATGTGGAGGTGAATAATGAGCAAAGAAAGGTTCAAACTCAAGTCATATTACCACTTCGAGGATGCTTACAAAGGTGGTTCATTGTCATTTCCCACGCTGCAATGAATGCATGCCGGAGATGCCAATACCATCCACTTTCAATCTCAATCTCACGGCGTATATATGAAGGTTGTTTGAAGGAGGCTGGCTATTAGCACATTAGTACACACACAACACCCACCCCCTATATTTCCTTCAGATATCTTAAACTATTGCAGAATGAAATTTTTTTCCATCCAATACGCTTTCACAAGCAAGTTGAATTCAAGATGTTATAAGACCGCACATTTGTTGAGTTCACTTTGCCGAGCTGCAGTTCGATCGCTTCTCCTCATCTATTCTTTCCATTCGATTTTGATATTCGATGGTCGCGAGAAACTCTCACGCACAGCAAAGCAGCGGCGTGTGCACATATCTGATCAAATCCTTTTGCGCTTCCAAAGAAGCATTCTAAACAAAACATTCACCGCCGTGTATGATGGATTGGAGTCACGACATTCAAAGCTTCATAACATTTTCATGAGTCAGAGATGAAGGTTTATTAAATGCGTGAATGAAACGATTCATATTGCTCAGCATTGTTTTCTCCTAGAAACGAATTGAATGTGAAGGTCAACTCTGAAAATACCCGGTCATTTCTTTTGCATGCTATATCCTTGTTACTCGTAAATGGTCTCTTCGAGAAAATCCGAGAGCAGAGGCAATATTTATACCCTTCCATTATGTGCGTCCCAATCGATCAATAAAAATATTCTTTTACCAGGTTCAGAGAAGCTTGTTTTTAAACAATGGACGATCATCTCATGAGCTTTCAAGCTAGTTTTATCTAGCTCATTTCTATCAGCTTTGATCCACGACTAAGGAAGAATTCATATGGTTGTTACCTGTACATTTTTCCAAGGTCCTCTTGGCTGCCCCAGTTGTTCAATGTATTTTTTGAAGGGCTTCTTTTATGTGTTGCAAATTGTAACATGAAGGATCTTTTTAGTTTCGGAAAAATGAGTATATTGTGTAGCTCACATTGCTACCTGCCCATAATCCCAATAGTGGCATAATTATTGATTGAGCCGAGATTGCAGAGTGCACCGCCAAAATACCAAGGGGCTCTTTGGCCAAAATTCAGTCTCAAGGATGTCTATATCGACATGTTATGGGCATGAGCCTCATGTCATCATCATGGCAGCATTAGGTCTTTATTGGTAATGGCATTTTCTCATTGTTTGGAGGGTACAATTGTGCTTATTATGGCAAAGCTAAACATTCTTACTACAAGTGTTATATGATAAGGAAGAACCGTGAGCATTGTGGTAAAACCATCTTAGTAGGCGTGAAAATGTGAACATGATCGAACAAATCTTAATATTTCCCGCAATACAAAAAGCCGTGGATCGAATCGGAAGCTGAAGAGCTCGTGGTGTTGTTTCATGGAGTTTGAACGTGGAATGCATGTGAATATGTGGTCCAAAAATACAAGAAGAAATAACTCTATCTCATCAAACTAGAGTTATCATGATGGTGAGAAATCAATCGATTGAGTGTTGACCACGGGCCACGTTAACGTGATCCCTAACAATTTTCATAGCTTGAAAATCATTTCTAAATAATGCTAAAACATGGTCAGAGTGAAATAATTTAAATTCATTAAATTGTTTAACCTCTGTGAGTACAAGCAATGTATCGTGGGTCAAATCCACTAAGTATGATTTAGAGTCAAACTTTTCATATTGTGGAAACGTTGGTACCAAGTCAAGATAAAGAATAAATAAGCTCACGGTGTCGAAGTTTAATGTTTCATTTGAGAGCTTTCAATTTCGAAAAAGCTTCATGTTCACGATGCATATAGGTGGCTTGGTAATTCATCTAGAATGGCCTCGAGTTAACGAGCAAAAGGTAAAGAATCAAGTTTGATAGCTCACCATTCGAAGGACTCAATGCAAAAGAGCGCGATTGCCAAAGCAAGGAAAGAGTTGGTGTCTAAAGGGGTCAAAATCGAAGTTGAAGCAACACCGAGTTAGAGGATTCAAGCTCACCGAAGTTGAGATTGTGCGATTCTATCCACATGGACCCCCTCCTCTTCAAGTCAAACGGGTCAACGGGGGTCCTAACATTATGTTAATTAATTAATTAATATTTTATATTTAAATATTTTAATAATAATATTTATTATTATTATTTAAATATTTTATTTAAATATTCTTTTAATTAATTGAGAAGACTAGGTCATCAAGCAATTAATGACCCATGATGGAACCTTCTCAGGTGGTTCAACTAACTGTGATAAATACATCATGGGCCTTCAATTTAGGAATGTAATTATGACCATTTCCTCTTCTTTCTCACATATTCTTCTATAAATGTAAGTTGGAAGCTCATTTCAAAGGGTTCCAATAGTTCAGACAAGTTGGACAGTTAGATATCTCAAGCAAGTGTATACTTTTCAAGGGTCCTCTCTCTTCTGCAAGTTGTTCTTGTGTGTTGAGAGAACTTTCAAGCCTCCTCTTCAAGACTGTAATGGCAACTATTGCCTCTTCTGAATGTATGATGCATTGTGCATGTTATTGAAGCAATAAAAGTGTGTGTTTTGTGACTAATCTCGGTCCTTTCATCCTTCTATGCTTCTTTGTGCCTTTCTCATACTTGCAGGTACACTGTGCAAGTTTAAGTTTCTATTGCAGGTTCTTGGAGTTCTGTGCTTATCGAGTGGTGAAGTATTGCATGCAGTTGAGTTGTGGTGTCTGTTCACCCTTCTTGAGTTCATCCTTCTTCACTGGGAAACCGCTGTATATTTCTCGGTCTGATAAAGTTTAACAAAAGGAACGCGTGTCTCTTAGCCTGTGGTATCATGTACCCTCTCTAAGTTGCAGTAGGTGAAGTTGACCTGTGGTGCACACACCCTCTTCAAATTAACCCTTCCTAAATCTGAAGACACCCTTTATTCGGTGCATCACCATCCCTAGTATAGTTTCATTTCTGTAAATCTCTTTCCCTAAAACCCCATGAAAATGTTAGCATAGGACTAGATAATCATTTTTGTTACACTAGGAGTAGTACAACACTTAGTTTAGGAAGAGGAAGCCGGCCTTCTCCGGAGGTTCACCTCGAGCCCAAGTCCCACAGCTTGAGAGGTGATCCCATGTGTCCCAATCACACCGAACGTCCTATTCACATCCTGGCCATTCGGAGGGTGCAGTGATTTGGCGACAACATTTTTTGGCACGCCCAGTGGGACAGAGTTGGTACTTCTCTTCTCACTTACACAAGTCAAAGTACTTCTCTTCTCACTTACACGAGTCAAAGTACTTGGCGACTCCATATCTCTGGATTCCAAATCTCAGTGCGTTAACTTATGCGAAGAATTCAGACAAGAGCTTCTTCAAAGAAAGGAAATTATCAGCATATCGAACTTTCCTTATCTCCTCCAAAGAGAAGAAGAAGAGGCATTTCCACATCCCCAGTTGCAGATTTACCTAGTAGGGGTCATTCAACTCCTCCTTACGGAAGATTTCCTCCACCCAGGAACAATCAACCTTTCGTTGCTATGGCGAGGAACCAAGTTTTTCCCCCTTTCAATGCAAGCAGTCCTCTTATGTTGGCTCAACGTGATCCGATACCTGTTGCGGCACTCAAAAGTTTACCCTTCTACACGGGGGAAACTCACGTTACTCCAGTGGAGCATATCTTTGATGTAGCCAGCATCTGCACAGTACATAATATCACCGAAGACAATGTTGCAGTTAGACTTCTTGCTACCTCTTTCAAGGGAAAAGCACTTCAATGGTTTCGCGGGTTAGGTGTTGGCACTATAACCACTTGGGACGAGTTGGGAGAAAAGCTATGTAAACAATTCGAAGACAAAAGTGATCACCTATCACTTTTGGAACAACTTACTACCATAAAGAGAGCTTCCCAAGAATACATGAGTGATTTCAACTTCCGATTCCACAGACTTGGAATAGGATTCCGGCGCTCATAAAGCCTTCTGCACATAATGCATTCTTGTACTATTTGCGAGCCTTGAATAGCGATGTAGCAGTTATGATCCAGTCCATGGGAGGGACTACACTTCCTGATGCTTACGAAGTTGCCATAAGTGCAGAGAATTCTTTGATTCAGCCTGGAAAGATAGCTCCACGACCACCAATGCCCTTTTCTCCAGATCTTACGAATCATCAGCCTATCATTGCTCCTCTTCCAAAGGACTCCAAGCAACCATCTCAATCTTCCCCTGCCTCTTCAAATGACCTATTTGAAGTCAAGCACACTACTAAAAATTTTGGAAATGAGCTCGTTGCACTCAAAAGGCAACAATTTCAATACAATCGTCCGTATCAGTATCACCACAAAATCAGCAAAGATGCTCAGGCTAATCCCCTCCTTTTCAAGGAAACAATCAGCCTCAAAATCAAACTACGAGTCAAGTTGCAAATGTCAGGCCCTTGAACTTCCGGAACCCTCTTGCAGCTAGCTCATCTAGAGCTATAGTACCTGTTCAGAATAATCTAGTTCAAGACTACGAATGGTGCTATCCTTGCTCTCAACCTCACAATCAAAATCTTTGTCCCAATGGGGTTCTTAGCCAGGCCCTTATGGTTCAAAGTGTATCTGCCCCTTCAGAGTTAACAAACAATTCATCTACACAAGAAGCAGCAGATCAACCACAGGCACCTGAAGAATCCGCTTTGCTAAACTGGCAAGAAGAAGATTTTTGTGGGTTGAATACCGATTCTTCATCAGTGGCAGCAAACACTCGTTCCAAGAAGAGAGCAATGGAGCCTCAACCTCCCGAAGCTGATCTAGCATCCACTTCTCAACATGGGTTACAAATGGCGGTTGATAGAAATGCGGGAAAGAAATCACCAGAAACATCGGCTAGCCACGCCGCAGGGAAAGATGGTTCTCCAGGCATCACGGTACCCAACAAACATTTTCCAAAGGAGGACCCCAATGCCCAAAAAAGTGTCAATAAAGTTGGAGCGATTCCCTTCAGCATAGTAGAACAAATGAAGAAAACCAATCTGAGCGTTACCATGTGGGATGCACTCTCGATCCCTTCTCAAAGAAACCTGCTGCGAGAAGCTCTGAACAGTTTTAGTACAACCAACGGATCACCAAGCCATGGAGTGACAAATGCTACAAATTTGTGTCAACCGGAAGGGAAAATCATTCCTACGGCAAACAAACCACCGCCATTCTACATTTCCCTGATCATTGGCGACCACCTGGTACATAATTGCATGATCGATTCTGGTGCCAGTAGCTCTGTCATGCCGAAACAAATTGCAGATGTACTAGGCATACAATATGCGCCAGTTGCAAGAGGGGTTGTTCAACTGGATGGCACAGCTGTTAAGACTGTTGGGGTTATCAAAGGACTTCAACTTACCATTCATGCATGCCCAAGTTTGTCATTCACCCAAGACATATCGGTCATTGATCTCCCTCCCCTCTTTGCCATCTGCCTATCACGGGATTTCACTGCCAAGATGGGCGGTTACCTATCAGCCGATTGGTCGCATATGATTCTCAGGACTCGATACGGAACCAAAGTAACTATAAGGGCAGAACCAATCTGCCATAATCATGTAGAACCCTACACTTCTAGTCCCATAAATGGAAATTACACCATTGGCGATCCAGAAGAGGAAGGTGCCGATCATGAACCAACCACCCTTGTTGAAGAAGTCCCTGATACTTTGCTGGATGAAGTAAGTAGAGATCATCAGTACGATCCCTACGCTGATGTATTGGTAGAAGAAGAAGCTGGTTTGTTGGTCTTGGAAGAAACAGGATTAGGTACCTACTGTATCCATGAAGAAGATACAATCATACCACAACTTGTCAAAACACCAAGTGATTCTAAAGGACTATGGAAATTGTTCTTCGATGGCTCAAGAAGTAAGAATGGATCCGGTGCTGGTGTTATGTTAATTTCTCCAGAGGGAGATAAGTACTTCTCATCTTTCCGTTGCGGTTCGATTGCACTAACAATGTTGCTTGAATACGAGGCTCTTGTGCAAGAAGAATTCAAATTAGCCCAAAGGAAGGGAATCAAGGCCCTAACTGTTTTTGGAGACAGTGAGTTAGTTGTTCATCAAGTTTCAGCACGTAGTGCATCCAAAAATGATCTTTTAAGATCATACAAGAACCGAGTCTGGAACCTGATTGAAGATTTCGAAGCTTTTGGGATCCATGCAATCCCTAGAGATCAAAATCAAGATGCAGATAGGCTTGCTACAATTGGTTCACAATACAACATACCAGTTGATATCATGAAAGAAGGGCAGCAATTTGTTAAAATGGTGGTTCGACCAGCAGTCCCTGATAATGTGAGTAGTTGGCAAGTGTTCGATAGTGACAACCAAATTGTCCTCTTCCTACAAGAAGAGGCGGAGTTTGCTACAAAAATCAAGATAAGTTACAAGAGTCATATGGTGAACAAATTATCCAATTGAAAAGCAACAAGTTACCAAAAGGTTTAGTCACTTTGGAATCCATTTTCAATTCAGATGACCAAGCCAAAAGACAAAGCCCTAACATGGTGGTCAAAGAAGAATATTTTGAGGAAGTCGAAGTATCAAATGAAAAATTTCTTAAGATCGGAAAAGTGTGTACTTCTGAGGAGAAAGAAGCTTTCATCAAACTTTGTCAAGAGTATCATGACATCTTTGCATGGAGCTATAAAGATCTGCGTGGTTTTGATCCAGGTCTAGCACAACATACCATCGAACTGGATCCTAATGCTAAGCCAATTCGTCAAAAACAGAGACCAATTAATCCCAAAATTGAGCCACTAATGAGAAAGGAGCTAACCAAGCTCATCGAGGCTTGTATAATTTTTCCCATCAAGCATTCCTCATGGGTAGCCAATTTGGTGCCCGTGAGGAAGAAGAACGGAGAGATCCGGTTATGCGTAGATTTCAGGGATTTGAATCGTGCGTCATTAAAAGACCATTATCCTCTTCCATCGATGGAGCAGATCCTTCAAACGGTGGCGGGCTCAAAGATTTTCTTTGCTCGATGGATATTCGGGTTACAATCAAATCCTAGTCCAAGAATCTGACCAATTCAAAACGGCTTTCACTACCAAGTGGGGCACATATGCCTACAATAAAATGCCATTCGGATTGTCCAATGCCGGGGCTACTTTCCAAAGAGCCATGGACATGGCATTTAAGGGACTAATCAACGATATTATTTTGGTTTACCTTGATGATATAACTGTATACTCTAAGCATGCAGAAGATCACATCACGCATCTAAGGAAAGTTTTCCAAAGGTGTAGGGAATTTGGGGTTTCACTTAACCCCAAGAAATGTATTTTCGCAGTGCACGAGGGAAAATTGTTGGGGCATGTTGTTTCAGCGGAAGGATTATCAATCGATCCAGCCAGGATTCATTCGATTATGTCCTTATCTCTCCCAAGTCACAAGAAGGGCCTCCAGAGCTTTTTGGGAACCATAAATTTCGTGCGGAGATTCATCCCTCAATTCGCGACATTGGCTAAACCACTGACATCCATGCTAAGAAAAACATGCCATTCTCATGGACAAAGGAAGGACGAGAAAGCTTCGAAGCCATCAAAACAGCCATTTCCCAAGCTCCCACGCTTGTGAACCCCAGGTTTGACAAAGATTTTATCCTTTATGCTTTTGCAGGTCAAGAGAGCATTTCAGGGATCCTCACCCAACAAAACGACAACCTGATGGAGCAACCAATCGCTTTCTTCAGTCAATCCCTCAAAGACTACGAGTTCAAATACTCATTCATTGAAAAGCAAGTCTTTGCGGTTATTCGAAACTTTGAAGAAATTCAAGCACATGTTGTCCAACAACAAGATTCATCGATGGTGTCTCATCCAGTGTCAAGGAGTTTTTTTGAACAAAGAAATGAACGAAAAGCGTGCTTTGGATGGATCACGAAGGTAATGGAGTATGACGTGCATATCAAAGTCACTAAACTTGTCAGAGGTAAGGGTTTATGTGAGCAACTTGCTGCAGACATGGAATCAAAAGGTAATGAGGACGTGACACTCCTAAATACTAATGAGGATGTTGATCAAGCTGACTGGTTATCCAAAATGAAGAATTTCATCTTCTCAGGAGCATACCAAAAACATGGATAAAAACCAAAGACGAACTTTCCGTCTTCAATCTATCCCATATGTTTTGGTAGATAGCATTCTCTTTCGAAAAGATTTGAACGGCGTTCTCCTTCGGTGCATAGGACCAGAACAGGTAAGTAAGATACTAGAAGAATTTCATAATGGCCTATCTGGAGGACATTATTCCGCACGAACAACAGCTACCAAGATCATGCGAGCCGGCTACTATTGGCCGGATTTATTCAAGGATGCCCATCTCTGGGTAAGGAAATGTAAGGAATGTGCCTTTTTCACAGGTAAGCAGAAGTTGGCAGCTCTTCCGCTGCATCCAATTCAAGTGGATCAACCTTTTGTTCAATGGGGGTTGGACTTCATCGGAATGATTAATCCTCCATCTAGTGACGGACATAAGTGGGTCCTTACTGCAACAGACTATTTTACTCGATGGACAGAGGCGGTAGCATTAAAAGAGAGCAATGAAAAGGCAGTTCTAGATTTTTTGGAGGGTATAATGACGAGGTTTGGTGTTCCATTTACAATCATTTCAGACAATGCGCTTGGCTTTTCTTGGTATGAAATTGAGTGAATGGGCTGTTAAAAATGGGGTATACCTCAAAACTTCATCCAATTACTATCCGCAAGGAAACGGATTGGCTGAGTCTAGCAACAAAAACCTCATAAGGATTATTAAGCGCACAATGGAGACTAACAAGAGGACTTGGCATACACAGCTTAAGACCGCCTTATGGGCAGATCGAATCACACCTAAAAGGGCCATTGGAAATTCTCCTTTCGTTCTTGTATATGGAAGAGAGGCAAAACTCCCACTCTCATTGGAGTTACCTTCTTTGGAGTTAGCTCATCAACTTGAAGTTATAGAGAGTGATCCTCTGACAGTAAGGTTTGCTGAACTCATGGAGTTAGAGGAAGTACGAGATAAGGCTATGAAAACTTTGGAGCAGCATCAGGCTCAAGTTAAGAAATCTTTTGACAAGAAGGCGTCCGACAGACATTTTCAAGAGGGAGATTTAGTTCTCAAATGGGATGAAGACAGGGCCAAACCAGGCAAGCATGCCAAGTTTGACGCTCTCTGGAGTGGACCATACATCATCACAAGTTGCAAAGAGGCAAATTCATTTCATCTATCTAGGCTCAATGGAGAAGAACTGCCCATTCATGTGAATGGGATACATCTCAAAGCTTGTTTTTGAGAAGCGTTCCACCCCCTGTACAGTTAAATTAGGTGTTTTCCTCCAAGTGCTTATGCACATTGTTGTGTGTTGTTGTTTTGCTTTCCTCGTTGTTGTGTTTTGTGTTGTTCTGCACATTGTTTCATCATTGGAAGGTGTCAAGGAGAGGAAAGGTTCAAGGTTTCCATAAGAGTTTCAAAATCTGCTTCATTAAATTTTTCAGTGTTCCATGGATGTCAAGCATTCAACAGATTCAATATACTTCATGCTTAGCATTCCAGGGAGGCCCAGGATATCAGAAATGTTCAAGGAGATTTCGGGATGTGTCAAAGAAAATCATACTACTTTCAGGATTCCAACATAGACTCCATGCCCAATGGATGACTTAAGGCTACTGGAATCATGCTTAGCAGGCAATCATCCCCGAGAGGTCGCCAAAAATGTTATCCAATTTTGCACACATGGCAAGATTGGACAACGGGGTCCTATCACGTTCAAAATAAAATAATAGTCCCAGGAACCCACCTTCGGTTATTATCGAAATGCAATAATTAAAAATAATTCCTAAATTGCATATGAAGAGATCACCTAGCATCGAAAGGCACCCAGTTGATCTCGACTCAGTGAAGAGTTCGGGGTCGAGTTGATAGAGAACCCGGTGTCAAATTGATAGTCATCTCGGAAATCATCTCAGTAGAGACTCTCAGTTGTAAGAGCTCGACGATGGTCTTGTTAATGCAAAATATAGCTCGTTGAAAATTGACGAATGAAAGGAACTGTACAAGGATCTCGGTGGAGATCGATGCAAAAATATCTGAAGGCCGAGTCAAGGAAAGCTAAGTTAACATGAGGCCAGGTTTAATCCACTAAGACAGTGCTCGACCAATCACTTGGGAAAATTATCTTGTTTGACCAAGATGATATGAGATTATGCAGATATGACGATGAGGTCATCTGGTAGTGTTTGAACAAAAAAAAAAAAAAAAATTTACAACAAGCAACCAAATACATCTCAATCAAAATCTCGTAGCACTCTATGGAGAGGGTCGCTTGAAGGAGGCACTACACGTTCTTCTTACAACACATAATCCATCTGTAAATTCTTTAACATATCTTCATCTACTACAGGCTTGCATTACTAAGAAAGCCCTTGCGGAGGCCAAGCAAATCCACTCTCACATCAATAATAGGGGACACACATTTGGAAGACTCACGCTATTACCAAATAAACTTATCTACATGTATGACAAGTGTGGAAGTTTGATGGATGCTCGTAAAGTCTTCAACTGCATGACTGATCCAGATCTCTTCTCATGGAATATGGTAATTGTAGCTTACAGAAGGCATGGACATCCTATACATGCATTCAAACTATTTCATGAAATGCAACGAACACCTGACCACCCCGATCACACGAACATTCGTGTATAGCTTGGCCAATGAAAAAAAAGAATCGATCATTGAGGATGGAGCTCGACGTGGTAGCATTGGCTCACTCGGTGAGCTGACAAGGTCGTGAGCATCCAGAGTTTTGTTTGGTTCGATTGTAAGTCGAGAAGGAAAAGTTGGGGTTCGAATCCGTGCTAAGGCATTGGCTTGGGAGAATTTCATCCCTTTTGTCGGGTTGGACTTTGATGATGGCAAGCCATTGTAAGATTCCCACATGGGAAATATTTCAGTATATTGCCAAGGTCATAAATTTGATGATGGCAGGCCAAATCAGTATTTCCCCACATAGGATATCTTCATCCCGATTTCCATGGTGGAAAATTTGCAGCGGACAGCCAACACCAGGTTTTCACGTAAAGGGGGTCCCGAGTTTCATCTTGCCAAGGACGTGGGAAATAATGCAAGCAATGCCAATGGGAAATTTTGGGATGGAAAGCCATGGTCAGACTTCCGTGGAGTGGAGAAATCGGGTCAAATTGCCGAGTTTGCGCGGCAAAGCTGAGGCCGGGGCCCGTGGATTGGTGTGGCCAAGCCGTTATGCGGAGATTCGGGCGACCAGTGCCAATGGGAAATAAGTAGATGGCATTCCAAGCTGTTCACTCCGCGCGGGGGAGGTTCGGAACAGCACCGCCAAGTGGAAACTTTGCAATGACAAGCCGTCGTGAGTTTTCCACGTAGAGAAGAATTCTAGTTTATTTCCGGAATACCAGGCGAGTCATCAAGTGGGTCAAAACACGTTGGAATGGTAAACGAGAACGTGCTCATGAAGATAGATGGATTATCGGCTAAGCCATCTGGTGCATGTGTAAGGACTCAACAAGTAAAGCTCAGTCAAGGACCGAGTAAATAGGCAAATTGGTTGGGGAAGATCAATGTAACGAAGACCCGTTCAATGTGGAGGTGAATAATGAGCAGTCGAAAGGTTCAGAACTCAGTCATATTACCACTTCTGAGGATGCTTACAGTGGTTCATTGTCATTTCCCACGCTGCAATGCAATGCCAGTGCCAATACCATCCACTTTCAATCTCAATCTCACAGCGTTATGTACAGAAGGTTGTTTGAAGGAGGCTCTGCACATTCTGCGTACCACACACAACACCCCTATAAATTCATATAGATATCTTAAACTATTGCAGACCTGCATTTCCAGGAATACGCTTTCACAAGCAAACAGATGTCGACCTGTTCAGTTCGCCTTTGCCAGCATGCTTCTCCTCATCCTCTGTACAGTTCTGAACATTCGATGGTCGCGAGAAACTCTCACGCACAGGCAGCAGGCGTGTGCAATACAGTCGAAGCCGTTTTCAGCGCTTCCAGCGAGCAGTTGCAGGAAACAAACATTCACTGCCGTGTATGATAGATTGGAGTCACGACATTCAAAGCTTCATAACATTTGCCTGAGTCAGGAGATGAAGGTTTATTACGTGCAGAATGAAACGATTCATATTGCTCAGCATTGTTTTCTCCTAGAAACGAATTGAATGTGAAGGTCAACTCTGAAAATACCCGGTCGGCTGTTTTGCATGCTATATCCTTGTTACTCGTAAATGGTCTCTTCGAGAAAATCCGAGAGCAGAGGCAATATTTATACCCTTCCATTATGTGCGTCCAATCAGACAATAAAAATATTCTTTTACCAGGTTCAGAGAAGCTTGTTTTTAAACAATGGACGATCATACTGCAGTTTCAAGCTAGTTTTATCTAGCTTTATTTCTATTAGCTTTGATCCACGACTAAGGAAGAATTCATATGGTTGTTACCTGTACATTTTTCCAAGGTCCTCTTGGCTGCCCCAGTTGTTCAATGTATTTTTTGAAGGGCTTCTGTTATGTGTTGCAAATTGTAACATGAAGGATCTTTTTAGTTTCTGGAAAAATGAGTATATTGTGTAGCTCACGGCTACCTATGCCATAATCCCAATAGTGGCATAATTATTGATTGGAGCCGAGATTGCAGAATGCACTGCCAAAATACCGAAGGGCTCTTTGGCCAAAATTCAGTCTCAAGGATGTCTATCGACATGTTATGGGCATGAGCCTGTGTCATCATCATGGCAGCATTAGGTCTTTATTGGTAATGGCATTTTCTCATTGTTTGGAGGGTACAATTGCGCTTATTATGGCAAAGCTAAACATTCTTACTACAAGTGTTATATGATAAGGAAGAACCGTGAGCATTGTGGTAAAACCATTCTTAGAGGCGTGAAAATGTGAACATGATCGAACAAATCTTAATATTTCCCGCAGATACAAAGCCAGGTCGAATCAGTTGAAGAGCTCGTGGTGTTGTTTCATGGAGTTTGAACGTGGAATGCATGTGAATATGTGGTCCAAAACAAGAAGAAATAACTCTATCTGTCAAACTAGAGTTATCACAGAGAAATCAATCGATTGAGTGTTGACAGGGCCACGTAACGTGATCCCTAACAATTTTCATAGCTTGAAAATCATTTCTAAATGGCGCAACATGCAGGAGTGAAATAATTTAAATTCATTAAATTGTTTAACCTCTGTGAGTACAAGCAATGTATCATGGGTCAAATCCACTAAGTATGATTTAGAGTCAAACTTTTCATATTGTGGAAACGTTGGTACCAAGTCAAGATAAAGAATAAGCTCACGGGTGTCGAAGTTTAATGTATTTATAGAGGCTTTCAATTTCGAGCTTAAAGCTTCATGTTCACGATGCATATAGGTGGCTTGGTAATTCAGAATGGCCTCGAGTTAACAGAGCAAAACGGTAAGAATCAAGTTTGATAGCCCACCATTCGGAGGACTCAATGCAAAAGAGCGCGATTACCAAAGCAAGGAAAGAGTTAGTGCAGGGTCAAAAATCGATTGCAACACCGAATTAGCGGATTCGAAGCTCACCAAGTTGAGATTTGTGCAGACTCTATCCACATGGACCCCCCTCCTCTTCAAGTCAAACGGGTCAACGGGGGGGTCCCAACATTATGTTAATTAAATTAATATTTTTATTTAAATATTTTAATAATAATATTTATTATTATTATTTAAATATTTTATTTAAATATTCTTTTAATTAATTGAGAAGACTTGGTCATCAGGCAATTAATGACCCATGATGGAACCTTCTCAGGTAGTTCAACTAACTGCAATAAATACATCATGGGCCTTCAATTTAGGAATGTAATTATGACCATTTCCTCTTCTTTCTCACATATTCTTCTATAAATGTAAGTTGGAAGCTCATTTCAAAGGGTTCCAACAGTTCAGACAAGTTGGACAGTTAGATATCTCAGGCAAGAGTGTATACTTTTCAAGGGTCCTCTCTCTTCTGCAAGTTGTTCTTGTGTGTTGAGAGAACTTTCAAGCCTCCTCTTCAAGACTGTAATGGCAACTATTGCCTCTTCTGAATGTATGATGCATTGTGCATGTTATTGAAGCAATAAAAGTGTGTGTTTTGTGACTAATCTCGGTCCTTTCATCCTTCTATGCTTCTTTGTGCCTTTCTCATACTTGCAGGTACACTGTGCAAGTTTAAGTTTCTATTGCAGGTTCTTGGAGTTCTGTGCTTATCGAGTGGTGAAGTATTGCATGCAGTTGAGTTGTGGTGTCTGTTCACCCTTCTTGAGTTCATCCTTCTTCACTGGGAAACTGGTATATTTCTCGGTCTGATAAAGTTTAACAAAAGGAACGCGTGTCTCTTAGCCTGTGGTATCTTGTACCCTCTCTAAGTTGCAGTAGGTGAAGTTGACCTGTGGTGCACACACCCTCTTCAAATTAACCCTTCCTAAATCTGAAGACACCCTTTATTCGGTGCATCACCATCCCTAGTATAGTTTCATTTCGTAAAACTCTTTCCCTAAAACCCCATGAAAATGTTAGCATAGGACTAGATAATCGTTTTTGTTACACTAGGAGTAGTACAACACTTAGTTTAGGAAGAGGAAGCCGGCCTTCTCCGGGTTCACCTCGAGCCCAAGTCGGCGACAACACGGTGGATAGCCAAATGTAGCTATTCCTTTGTTGCAAGATTGTGAACCTAAATCTAATTTAAAACAAAGAATGTACTCTAGAATTATTATTCTAAAATGTGAATTCTTCTAACTAATTTTGCCTCAAGCTCACGGAAAGAAAGAAAGTTTCTCGGAATTAATTTCTTCTTCGCTCGAAACTTTCCCATGAAGCAAAATAAATTATACAGTGATTCAAAATGAAGAAATGACAAGAAACATAGTCACCGAATCTTCCTCTAACTTATTTCCCTTGTAGATCCATAGGGATAGGTAGGGAAGAAGTTATTAGTGGAAAACTTGTGCGAGAAAATTTAAAGGAAAAATAGGAAATGAAGATTAATTAATTATACCACTTAAAACAAATGTACTTCTTCTAATTTTAATGACAATAATCAAATGAAAGCTTAAAATAAATTAATACATCCCCAACCTATAACCATTGATCTGTGATAGTGTCTAGGTGTGGTGGTGCATTGTGTCTCCTCAGCTTCCTTTTCCTTTCTAGAGATGATATCCAATTGATCCAAGGTTTGGGAGTGTTGGCTGGTTGCAAGAAAATCAAGAAAATGCTAGAGTTGGTTGGTTGCAAGAAAATTGATCATAAATGCGAGTCGAAAGAACAGAGCAATGTGTTGTTTTTTTGTGCAATTCCTGCAAGATTCGGACAACATAATAGTGCAAAAACAAATCTCAAATCTCCAACCCATCATATGGGTAAAAGTCTAGTTTTTATAAAGTTTGGGGAAGAAGAAGTCTAAACACATGTGTCATTCAAGAAATGCCAAATCATCAAGAGAAGGGGGAGTTAACCTTCTAAAGATAGTAAACTAAGAAGAAGACTCCAATATGAATCCAATAAGCCAAAAATCAGGAAAAATGGTCAAGAAATGGGTGAGAAAATCACTCATGAATTTGAAACACACGTTCCAAAACACGCAGTTTGAACTCATGGATAAAATTGACAGAACAACTGGTCTGTGCAAACTGGAAGTTATGCAGCCACCGCATCGGTTGTGTAATTTCTTATCTATGCAGATTAGTGGTTATGTAACTTAAAACCAAAAACAAGTAAGAAAGGGTGAAAAGTGGTTCACGAGGACGTGACAAGCTAAAAAAATTATAAATATGAAGAAATAAACTAAAACAAGCATGCTAAAGGTAGAGGTAGAGGATTTGGATCTAATCATTGTTATGGAAAATAATTCTTTCATCATTGGAGACTTCTTTGCATCCTTCAATATGGCACCATGCAATTTTGGGTACATACAACTCACCGAATACCTGCGGTCAAACTTCAAATCCTTGCCACCAACTATACGATGCAACGTGTCAAACATGTCATCCCGCACTATAAATATTCATACACCTATATCTTTGGACTCAAAAAATTAAAATCAAGCACAGTTGGTCTCATTGGAAAGGTCTCGATGAGAGCTACATTATATAATCAATAAAATGAAATTTTGGTGGTGAAATTTGGTGGGTTAAAAGGGTAAAACATGATGTAGTCCATTAACATGAAGCTACAGCAAATCAACCATCCAGATTTAATGAAGCATGGTATTTTTCCTTCTTCTACAAGTAAGATGATGTAGGGTGATGGATTTTATAGAATTCCGTGTGTTGTTTTGCAGGTGAATTAATGCATCTTGTTGGTGATTGCAACCTTGAATATGAATTCCTTCTCTTTTCCATTCTCTCTCTCTCTCTCTCTCTCTCCATCTATCTTTTATATATTGTAAGGTGATGCTCATTTGTAAAGTTTGGACTCTCTTGGAATGCAAGCACATTATCCTTTAGTGTTGTACTTGTGTTTTCAATTGTAGGCCTCATATCTAGACCTCTGTAGGGAAATTTTTACCTTCCTCCATTGTAATGGACCGTACATCTTCCTAAACAATAGAATTCATGTTTTTTTGGCTATTCTCTACCCTAGCTTGTGTTTTTTATATTATCTTGCCTCTCTTTTGCTATTACGGTATGTTGTGTATGTTTTATCTCTTTACAATGGTTCTATTTCTTTTGTGATCCATTAAAATGGAAGCTTGAATGTTGTTTTAGAGTTTGGCACTCATGTCTTCCCTCTCCCCGCTTCATTTTTAACTCATATGAGAGTATCCTTCCCCCTTTTTATTAGTGCTATCACCTCTTTTAGCTTAGGATTTCCCCTTGTATGCATCTCTCACTTCCCCTTGTCCTTGGAACATGTAGATTAGGATTGATAGTTACATTTTAAGTTTTAGGGGTAGTTTTACATTTAGGAATAGGTAGAGGAACCAATCTTCTCTAGAGGTATATCTTAAGAGAAAGTCCCATGACTTCGAGAATGTTCCCTCAAATCCTGGATCTTCTTGATTTAGGTAAGGGTATAATTTGAGATCCAACAATTTTGGCACGCTCAATGAGAGATTTTAATGCACTTTACAACATTTTCACTAAGTTCGGTGTGTGACTTAGTGATTTATATCCTTTGGAGGCTTGTTTCAATGCATATGATGACTCAAATCTCCACATCTACTGGTTTTAGTAGTCAAGGTGCCCATTTTCATGAGAAGAATACAAACAAGAAAAAGCGCAGCGGTGGTGAAGCTTTTGAATATTTGTAGTTATCACCAAGGAGAATAAGAAGAGGTAGAAACAGTTCAGAGATCACCATCTCCTCCAAATAGGACTCTTTCCACTCCTCCTCCTAGTATTCCTTGCTTATTGTCTTATAGAGTTTTGAGACCAATTTTAATCATGGAATATTAAAGAAATTTTCCTTTTGTTAGTTTTAGTGGTGGCAATCCTTTATCTCTCAATGTGCAACATGATATACTAGTGTCTACACTTAAGAGTATTCCTTTATTTACTAGTGAAAATCACACTACCCCAACTGATCACATTCAAGACATTGCTAATGTCTGTTCAGTTCACTTTATCATTGAGGATGATGTTACGGTTAAGTTGCTCACTTCTTCTTTCAAGGGTAAAACACTTCAATGGTACATAATTTTAAGACCTACTTCCATTCATATTGGGATGAACTTGGCACAACTCTATGTCAACAATTTGAGGAGAAATAAGATAATATATCTTTGTTAGAACAACTAACAACCATCAAGAGAGCTCCTAATGAGCTTATGGCTGATTTCAATTTCAGATTTCAGAAGACATGGGACATAATTCTAATTCTCTTAAGACCAACTCCACAAGGTGCTTTCCTTTACTTCTTAAGAGCATTGAATTCATATTTAGTAGTTATGATAAAATCTATGGGTGCTATGTAACTTCCGATGCTTATCTAATAGCTATTATGGCAGATATTTTTCTAATATATGCTGGAAAGATAGATACTAAATTACATATGCCTTTGTTTCCTGAGCTTCCTCAAACTTATCGAGTCTTTTATTACTCCCATTCCTGAAGAAAATTCACAATCTGGTGCCTCTACATATTATTCTCCCCAAAATAAAAAAGATGATGATGAAATGAAATCTTTGATCATAAAATTTTCAAATAAATTTATATCCTTGGAAAAGCAACAAGCCCAATCTTATAGAAATTACCCAAACAAACAAAATATTCTAACCAAGGATTCAATCAAGGTTATCAACCCTATAGAAACCAATATCCTAATCAAAGATATGGAAAAAATCAACAAAATGATAGATGACAAGGTCAAAATCCACATCTTCCTCTTCAAATTGTTGCTCCTACTCAGTCACTTCTTGTTGTTAGCTCAAGTAAAACATTGGTTCTAGTGCAAAATAATGTGATACAAGAGATAAAATGGTGTTTCCATGCAATCAACCACATAATCAGTATGTTTGCACAAATGCATTACAATATTAGGCCCTCATGGTTCAAAATTCTTCCAATAAGCATGAACCATTGATGGAAACAATCAAATCTAACATGGAAGAAGCTCAAGAGGTCAATCCAGAGATAAATATGATTTTTTTAGGATGAAGAGTTTTGCGCAATGAATCAAATCAAGTATGCGACAACTCTAATAGATCTCATATTCATGTTGTTGATAATACAAGGTCTAAAAGAGAGTGTTGGATACTCAACCTTCATCTTCTTCCAATCAAACTTATTCTCTTCACAAAGAAAAGAATATAGGGAAAATTTGAACAAAAATAAATTGCTTGAGGTTCTTAGTAGACCTAGATTAGAAAAGGAGGTTATTTCTCAACCAAAGGCACATGTTCCAACATTGGAAAAATCAAGAAAAGATAATACCATACCTCAAATGCAAAAATCCATTGGTCTCCCTTTCAACATTGTGGAGCAGATGAAGAAGAAAAATGTTAATGTGACAATGTGGGATGCCTTGGCTATTCCATCACAAAGAGATATCCTACATGAAGCTCTCAAGTAGCTCCCTCAAGATGATCTAGTTATGAAAAAGACTCATGTTGTTGTCAATTTGTGCCAAGAAAAGGAAAAACAAGTAAGAAAAGTTGTAAAAAATCCACCCTTTTATATGTCTTTGATTGTGGGAAAACATTTGGTTCATAATTGCATGATTGATTCAAGGGCTAGTACTTCGTAATTCCTAAAAGATTGTTGATATCCTAGGTCTTAAGTACAACCCAATCTCTAAAGGTGTTTTGCAACTTGATGGCTCAACTATTAGCATCTTAGGAGTGATCAAAGATCTTGAGTTAACCCTTCATGCTTGTCCAAGTCTAACCATAACTCAAGATGTCTCAGTTATTGACTTGCCTCCTTTGTTTGCCATTTGTCTATCAAGAGATTTTATAGCCAAAGTGGGTGGTTATTTGTCTTTAGATTGGTCTCATATGCTCCTAAGAACTAGATATGGTACTAGATTTACCATACAAGTTGAGCCAATATTCTCCTATCATGTTGAATCTTATGATCCTTCTCCCCTTCAATCCAATTTTCTTATATGTGAAGACCAAGAACATGAGTTAGTTTCAATTGAGCAACCTATCCCTCCTTCAATTCCCAATCTTTTATTAGATGAATGGGCCAAGGAGCATTATGAATTTGATCCTTATGATATAACTGTGGAAACTGGACTTGGAACCTACTGCATTCATGAAGAAGAATTTACCTTCCCCATACCACTCAAACAAGAAAATGATAGTGCTTCTAGATTATGAAAAATGTTCTTTGATGGTTCTAGAAGCAAAAATGGAGCTGGGGCAGGTGTTGTATTAATTTCTCCAATGAATGAGAAATTATTCTTTGCTCATAGATTATAGTTTGCATGTTCTAACAATGTAGCAGAGTATGAGGCACTAGTAAATGGTATTCTCATTGCCAAAAGATTCAAATCAAAGCCTTGCAGATCTTTAAAGACATTGATTTGATCATACACCAAGTGAGAGGGAAGTGTGCCACCAAAAATAAGATTCTAAAAGCTTATAAACACAGATTTTGGGACCTCTTAGAGAGTTTTGATGCTCTCAATCTGCAAGGATGACGACCAATAAAATTGAACAAAGAAGAAAACCGAGATGGTATCCCTTGTCACAATTCCCACTAGTTGATGAACTGGAAAAAATCATGTGTTTGATAATAATGAACAAATTGTGCACATCGAGCAAATTGTTGAAGCCAAATGCTTTTCTTCATGGGAATCTAAGTCCCTCTACTTGAATCTAAGTCCCTCTACTTAAATGGTGCACTTCCGTATATGCATGCACTTGAAAAGGTGGGTTTCATGGTGGCCTTTCGACTAGAGATCCAATAGGGGGCACTCCATTGACCCACATGGCAAAGCTAGCAATGTCTCACTAGAGAGAAAAACTTTGTCTTGGAAAGGGGAAGGGGAGTGGAAATGGAGGTAGGAGAAAACTAATGTTGTGAGTAGAATATCAAATGCCCACACACATTAATTAGAAATTTCATTTACATGCATTTATAGTTAGAAGAAAAACAAATCCATAGGAGAAGCTACAAGACCAAATAAAATTCATTGGTCACAAGGTACCAATCAATCCCTCAATCAAAAAGGTGAAAATTCCTTCTTTTATTATTGAAGCTAAAGCAGAGTTTGTACAGAGCTTTGAGAATAGAGGAAAATCTAAGGAGAAGGGAAAATAGAAGAAGTATGGCATTTTTTCTTTTTAGTACAGAGCACTCTGGTCTTTTTGAAATCAATCACCCCCCTTGGAATGGCTCTGAGGAGCCATTATATCCTTTTCCAAAATGGTTACAACTTTACAAATCATTTACGCCTCTTCAAATTCCTCCATTGTGAAGAAAACACTCATGGCGGGTTAAAAACCAGATCTTGCAACGTGAACGTTACATTTGATTTTCCAGTTTGAATACAAACCATTTGATTTTCTCTTATAACTTTGAAATCAGGGTTGTCCACGTGGTAGGAAGAGATTGGAGTGGGTATGGGGAAAGCCCTTTGCATTTTTTTGATTTTTTAGAGATTTGGCAATTTGGAACAAATTGGCCCACACCCCCACTTCAACTTTTTAACTTAGGCACGTGGCACATTTTCATTGGAAATGGGGTCACGGCCCTTTTCTCAACATTTTAACCTTTTTGGAAAAAGGCTCAAAAACTCAAATTCCTCATTGCTTCCCGCTCTCTTTGATTGAACTCTTGACATGTGGCATCCTCTGATTGGAAATGGGGTCATGGCCCTTTTCTCAACATTTTAACCTTTTTTGGAAAAAGGCTCAAAAACTCAAATTCTCTCCTTCAAATTTTGAAAATGGTGGTTCTTTTATTGTGGGGTCAAAAAAGGCTCAAAAACTCAAATTCTCTCATCAACCTTCTCCTACTTTGACTTTTCAACGGTGGGCTTAAGACCTTTGGAACCACTTTTTTTACTTCCTTTGGGAATTTGGTTAACTTTCCAAAAGTTTACCTTTGACTTTTCAATTTCTTTTGACTTTGACTTTTCCCCTGAGCTCAAAATTTTTACTTTTCACCTTTATAGCACTTTTCAAAAGGGTCTCAAAACTTTTCACCTTTTTTACAAAAGCTCAAAAACCACAAATTTCTCCTTGACCGACCCACTTCGATTAGGTATGTCCATGTACCCATGGATGATGGGGCCAAAATTTGATGGGGAAGAAAACCCATCATTCCCAACTTGTGGGAAAAATACACAGAGGAAGAAAACTTCATCATTTTGAGTCCAATTTTTGAATTTCCTTCATGAGCGGAGGCATGGAGGAAAAACAATGATTTGATGACCCAGGCCATAGAACAAGCGAACAATTTTGATCAAAAAAGAGATTGTAAAGAGGATATTACGTGCACAGACCGGAGATGGAGAATTTCTCAAAATGAGCAAAACAGAGATTTAAACAACACTAGGGCACAGATTTTGCTATTTCTTCAAACTTTCAACTTGGCTTAAATACTTTAGGAGGGTGAGAGCTCAAAATTTTGAATTTAACTTGGAAAATGAAAAGTGGTTTTGGAGACAACAACTAGCTCTAGCTTGGGGACATGGCATGGACTGAGCATGATGAAGACATGGTATGAGGATCCAGAATCTCAATTTTTTAAAACCATATAACGTTGACCAGTGCCTTATCCATTGGGCCTTGCAGAGTCATGTAAAATTATGAGAAAGAATGGAAGGAGGAGGAAACACACAAGCCAAACCACACACAACAAAAACCAAACAAAACTAAACCAAAACCACACAACGAAAAGGAAAAACACACCTACGAAATCACCTATGGTACAAGGTGGGGACAACCCACTTTCACTGATGATACAGTTTCAAGTATTTCCCACTTTGAGGCAATTCCAATGGCATTCCATCCAAGTATGAGAGGAGAAAAACATTCTCACCACAAGCTCCATGAATTTGGAATGGGCCCAACCATAATGAATCAAACTTTCCATGGCTGCCCTTTGGTTCTCTTCTCTTGTCCCATAGCAGGAAAAAGTCTCCAACCTTGAATTCTCTTGCCTTTTCCCTCTTGTCAAAGATATTCTTCACTTTCAATTGGTGTTCTTTAATTCTATCCACCACTTGGCATCTGCTTTCCTCCAGCTTCTCTAGGAAGAGGATCCTCTTGTCAATGGAGTCTTTGTATTGACCATCTTCTATTTCTTGCAGCAACTTGAGAGCTAACATCTCAATTGTGAGAGGAATCTCTGCCTCAACTCCATACAACATTTGGAAAGGTGACATACCTATTGCCTTCTTAGGAGTGATCCTATCGGCCCACAATGCATCATATAACTTCTTGTGCCAGTTCCTTTGATTCTCATCTACCAACTTGCGAACAATGGTCACAATGTTCTTGTTGCTTGACTCAACTTGCCCATTTCCCTATGGGTAGTAGTCAAAAGAGTGAGATAGGAGATTCCAAAACCATAACAAAACTCTGTGAGCTCCTTGGAAGAGAAATAGGTGGCATTATCTACAACAATTTTCTGTGGTATTCCAAAATGAACAATGATATTCTCCTTGATGAAGTTGCAGACTGTTTCAGAGTTGGCTTGCTTGGTTGGGATGGCTTCCACCCATTTAGTGAAGTAATCAGTTGCAGTGAGTACATAAGTATGCCCTGCACTAGAATGAGGATTCAAAACACCAATAAAATCTAGCCCCCATTGCTGAAATGGTTCTTCAATCACCACAGGCTTGAGTGGCAATGCAACTAGTTGTGGCTTTCCAACAAATTGTTGGCATGCTTTGCATTTGGAAACCCAATCTTGAGTGTCTGCAAAGATGGAGGGCCAATAATATCTCCCTCTGAGGATCTTATGTGTGGTGACCATTGCTGAGAAATTTCCACCACAAGCTTGATCATGATATGCCTTGAGCAACTTTTCTTGCTGCTCCTTATCTACACACCTGAGGAAACAACCATCTAGGCCTCTCTTGTAAAGTGCATGATTCCAGATCACAAACTTGGCTGCCTTTAGCTTGAGTGTCCTTCTTTGTTTGTAATCAAGATGAGGAGGGCATTCTCCATAAGTGAGGTAGTAAGCAATGTCAACATACCACTCATCAGTAGTGGTGACAAAGAGCACCTGTGGACTGTCTCTCTGAATAGGTTGAGAAACACCATCCATTTTTCTCCCTGCTGAGCCTTGAGAGCTTCATCTTCAACAATCAACTTGCACACAAACCATTTCCTCTTACCAGATTAGAGGGTCTAATCTCCAAGTCATACTCTTGGGTCTTTGCAATCCAACTTCCTCTCTTAGCCCCAGGATCTTGTTGAGTCAAAATGGACTTGATTGCACTTCTAGGGACCATCACCACTGTATGGGAATTGAGAATGTAGAATCTGAAACTTTTAACAACTTTGACCACTATGCGTAGGCATGTTTCTCCAATTGGTTGTACTTTAGCTCATGATTTTTCAAAGGACAACTCATGAAAGCAATGGGTGCTTCCAAACCTTCATCATTTTTCTAAACAAGGACAACAGAGAGTGTATGTTCTGATGCATAGCAATACATGATGAACTCCTTGTTGAAATCTGGAGATACAAGAGTTGGAGCTTTGGCAATGGCTTTCTTGATCTCCTCAAATGTTGTTTTTCCTTCCTTATTCCACTTGAAACTTGCTTGAGGCTTCATCATGGAAGTTATATGCTTAGTCAGTTCAAAAAACTTAGGCACAAAATGACGAAGGAAGTTTACCTTTCCAAAGAATGAATGAACTCCCTTCTTGCTGGTTGGTAAGGCTAGTGCTTGGATAGCTCTGATCCTCTCAGGATCAATGTGTGCTCCATGTTTGTTCACAATGTGTCCCAACAACTTACCTTATGTGACTCCAAAAATGCACTTCTTTGGATTTAGAGAAATGCCATGTTTCCTACACCTTGCAAGGACTTGCTCCAAATGATAGATATGATCTCCCTCCTCTTTGAAAAAACCATGTGAGGTCATCAAGGTAAATGACAATGCAATGTTTCAAATCTTTGAAGGCCAAGTCCATTGCTCTCTGAAAGTGGCTCCAACATTGATCAAGCCAAAAGGCATTCTATTGTAGGAAAAAGTGCCCCAAGGTGTTGTGAAGGTTGTTTTGTTGCAATCCTCTTCTGCCACCTTGATTTGGTTGTACCCTGAGAATCCATCAAGCAAAGAGAGCATTTCAGATCCAGTGACTACTTGCAAAATATGATCCATGATTGGAAGAGGGTAGTTGTCCTTGAGAGATGCCTGATTCAGATTTTGAAAAGTCTACACAAATCCTTATTTCCCCATTCTTCTTCCTTACTGGCACAATGTTAGCCACCCATGTTGAATGGTGGATGGGGAAGATGATTCTAGCATTGAGCATCTTTGTCACCTCTTCTTTGATAACATCAGAAATCTTTGGATTGTAGGGCCTTTGTTTTTTCCTGAAGGGCTTAGCTCCTTGCTTCAAAGGAATGGAGTGATGCATTTCCTTTGGCTGAAAATATTTGAGTTCATCATAGGAATAGGCTAGGACATCTGAGTACTTTTTTAGCAGAGAAACAAACTTTCTCTTCTCTTCTGGTGAGCAACATTTACCAATGTTAACCATCCTTGGATTCTCTTGAAGTGCCAATGTTTTCTTGATCAAAATCAGATGGACACGAGAAGACTATTTTTCTTTCTCTTGGATGAACCTGTCATGCTTGTCAAAGAGGTCTTCCAAAGAAACTAGGCCTTTGGGGATTTTGTTTCCTTTCAGTTTGATTACTCCCTCTTCATCAATTCCCTCAATTCCTTCCTTCTCTTCTTTGGGGACTGATTCATGGTGTGGGTTTTCACTTCCTTCAAAGAAAATATTATTGAAGTTATCCCTTTGTTCTAAGAAGGCTAGGATCTGATTGTCATCATTGAAGACCTACCAGTGATTTGCATTGTCTGGTATGCTTGGGTCTAAACACCATCTCAATGGTCACTTTATCCTTGCCAAAAGAAGGATGAGGTGTCACTAAGGAAGTTGACACTGCTAGAGAATCAGCCTTTTCATTCTTCTCCCTAGGGATAGCTTCAATGGAGAATGCATCAAAGGATTCAATGCAGTCCCACACTCTGTTTCTATAGTGCCTGAGTCAGGGTTTTTCACCTGATATTGTTGGCGGACCTGCTTTACCACAACCTCTGCATCACCTTTGCATCTCAACTTCTTGATTCCCATGTCCTCTGTTGTATTCATGCCTAAGAGTAATGCTTCATACTCTGTTGTATTATTTGTATTGTCAAATTGCAGCTTGTAGGCAAAAGGATATACCTCATTGGAGGGAGAGTATAATACTACACCAGCTCCTAAACCTACTCTGGAATGACTGCCATCAAACTCCATTGTCTAGATTTGGTCTTCTTCTTCCTCCATGAGAAGTGGAAAGTCCTCTTCCTTCTGTGATGTAAGGAGGTAATTTCCAAGCCCACAATCTTGAAAAAGGATATCAGCTCTTGGATCATCATACTTCCTTACTGTGAACTTCATTTTTGATTGCGGCAACTTTCTTCATTTCTCCTTTCACTGGGATAGTTGCAGATGACCAATCCATTTTTATTTCTCCACCTAGATCTCTACAAAAACTTCTACTCAACAACATACCAAAAGATGTTGGGATGTCTTGCCACCAAAATGGTCAGGAGTATCTTCTTGTCAGGGTAATCAGCTAGTGCAACTTGAGCATCCTTAATCCTTCCTACCAATGGAACTTGTTTGGATTCCATTGAGTAGCATGTGCCATTTACCCGGGTCAAAGTGAGGCCAAGAGAATTTGTAACTTTTTTGGCATCACATTATCTAAGGCTCCAGAATCTATAATGCAATTGTTCAGTTGAAACCTTTGATGAGAAGTGACAGTAAAAAGGCTCAACTCTTGTTGGTGGTGGAGGCACTGAGGGCTAGCATGTTTTGAGAAGATGGTGTGGATGGTGTGGGAAGTAAGCCTTTAGAATTAGAGATTGGGGATGTAGAGTTACCACCCCAGGACTTGCCTTGATGAATCTATCAAATTGGGTAGGATGTGTTTGTAGGTATTCAATTTCAGAGAGCTAGACTTTGGTTTTGCTAGCATGCTCTACAAAGTCAAATGAAGTTATGGTAGATGAGGAAGAGGTTCCAGCAGTGGATGAGGACTTAAATGGAAGATGCATCATTACTTTTGGTGTTGGGTTCTCCTTTTCAAATGTAGCAATTGGCTTGGAAGGAGATGGGGGTGTAGCCTTTGATTGAAATTTAGATGTTCTTGCAGAACCAACATTTAGAAGAGAATTTCTCTTAACAAATTTTGAGTTGGGAGAAGAATCAGATAACTTACTTGGCACAACATAGTGTGATCCTTGACAACTAGTGAATCTGATTTCTCTCTAGCTGATTCCATGGAAGGTGGTAATGGTGATCCCCTGCTGATGATCTTGTTTAGTGGAGGCTTTGAAGAGCTATCTTCTTTGTTCTTCCTACTCTCAATTGTAACTCTTTGAGGCTGAAACACCATTCTTGGATTGTGCACGAGTGAAAACAACACATGAAAAACTTGGAGCTTCTTCATCACCTTCCTCCTCATCATCAACATATTCAATCAAGCCATTGTGCATGCCAACCTCTTCAATTTCAAGATAGTTTTCATAGTCATCCATGCTTTCTTCTTCAGTTTCCTCAATGTTTGCTCCTTCTTCTGATTCCCTATTGTCATAGATGGCATTGACTGGTGGTGCTTCAAGAGAAATCCTATGAGGAGGTGGAGAAATTCTTGGTCTATCAGGAGGATTTGGTCTCCTTGGAGCATTCCTCATTGTGATTTGTGACAATTGCTTCTTCAAAGCAACTAGGTCATTTGCCATTTTTTGGAACATTGGATCAGTGGTGACTGAATTTGAACTCTGACCTTTTTGCTTCCCATTTGGTCCTTTCACTTTTCCAGAAAGAATTAGATCATCATCAGTCTCAATTGCAAAGTCTTGAACTTCCCTCAATGTTCTTGGTTGGGCTCTTTTGAGGAAGAAACCAACTTCTGATGGCAAAAGCACTGATGAAGAACCTTTTCAAGTTGTTTTTAGGGGTACCACATCTTCTGGGATCCTTCTTGTCAACCTATCATACCTTGCTACAAAATCTCTCATTGATTTGGAGGTCTCCTTCTTCATCTGAACCAATTGGACCAGCAGATCCTGACAATCTTTTGTGCTCTTGAACCTATGTTCAAATGCACTTCTTATATCTTCCCAACATGTGACAGATCTTGGGGGCAACATGTAGAACCATTCAACAACTCTTTCTTGGAGTGACTCCATAAAGAGCCTAACTGAAACATCTTCATTTTCAACTCCCAACACTCCACAAGCAGTGATGAATGTTGCTACATGTTCTTCGGGGAGCTGAGAACCATCCCCTTTGAATTTTGGGAAGTTTTTCTCGAGCCTCTCGGTAGCTCATGGAGTGGTTGAGCAAGAGCCAGTGGACCGGTGTTTCCTCCCCATGGTACATTAGGCCTACGGGCTTCATGATCCCATTCATGCTCATGATCCCGATCCCCCATTCTATCTATTTCTATCTTCCAGCCTTGCTTTAAGGCTTGCGGCTTCTTGCTTTCTCTTTCATCTGCCTCGGCTTGAAGTCTCTCGATTTCTTCAGTTGAGCTCTTATTTCTTTGTCGGGTCTTGCTTCTCTTTCTCTAGCTTCTTCTTTAGTCTTCACGTCAGTGAAGTCTACAAGGTTCTCATTTATGTATGAAAATTCACCATCTAAAGGATTGGCAACACTCAGGTTCCCAACGTGACCGGTTGCTTGAAAAGGAAGCCTCTGGATTCTAAGTAGCTCTTGTCTCCTTTGAAGTTCCTCAAAAATGGGATCAATTTGTCCTCCTTGTCTCTGTTGTTTGGGTGAATCTTCTATCCACCAGCTTGAAAATCTATGCTCTTCTTTGGGGTGCTAGAATTTGTCTCTACCTTTCCAATTCGACAACATGTTCCTCTTCCAGGTCCAGAATCCTTATGGCAATGAAGTAATGATTGACACTTTGTCTATTATGCCAAATAGCTTCTCTCAGATCAGAAGCAATGTCTTCTTGGATGTGAAAGAGTAAATCAGGTCTCTCAACAGGAGGATTTCCCAGAATAGCCATGATTTACATCCATGTAGTTTGTGTGATTATTCAATCTCCAAAAAATTTTCTCTAGAATCTTTTTTTTTGTATTTTATGACCTTGAGGTCATTTTTAGGTGCAGATGTTGCAAAATCTGCCCCACGGTGGGTGCACCAAAAAACTATTGGTGAGAAAATTTGTCTTGTGGACAAATTGGTGGGTTTTAAGCCAATGCTATGGGAATCTAAGTCCCTCTACTTGAATGCAGTGTAGCTTCCGTAGGTGCATGCATAAAAGGTGGGTTTCAATGGTGGCCTTTTGACCAGAGATCCAACAGGGGCACTCCACTGACCCTGTGGCAAAGCTAGCAATGTCTCACTAGAGAAGAAACTTTGTCTTGGAAAGGGGAAGGGGAGTGGAAATGGAGGTAGGAGAAAACTAATGTTGTGAGTAGAATATCAGATGCCCACACACATTAATTAGAAATTTCATTTACATGCATTTATAGTTAGAAGAAAAACAAATCCACAGAGAAGCTACAAGACCGAATAAAATTCATTGGTCACAAGGTACCAATCAATCCCTCAATCAAAAAGGTGAAAATTCCTTCTTTTATTATTGAAGCTAAAGCAGAGTTTGTATAGAGCTTTGAGAATAGAGGAAAATCTAAGGAGAAGGGAAAATAGAAGAAGTATGGCATTTTTTTATCTTTTCGTGTACAGAGCACTCTGGTCTTTTTGAAATCAATCACTGCCCCCCTTTGGAATGGCTCTGAGGAGCCATTATATCTCATGCCAAAATGGTTACAACTTTACAAATCATTTATGCCTCTTCAAATTCCTCCATTGTGAAGAAAACACTCATGGCGGGTTAAAAACCAGATCTTGCAACGCGAACGTTACATTTGATTTGCCAGTTTGAATATAGACCATTTGATTTTCTCTTATAACTTTGAAATCGAGTCATCCACGTGGTAGGAAGAGATTGGAGTGGGTACGGGGAAAGCCCTTTGCGTTTTGTGATTTTTTTAGAGATTTGGCAATTTGGAACAAATTGGCCCACACCCCCGCTTTAACTTTTTAACTTAGGCATGTGGCACGTTTTCATTGGAAATGGGGTCGTGGCCCTTTTCTCAACATTTTAACCTTTTTTTGGAAAAAGGCTCAAAAATCAAAGTTCTCGTCGATTCCCCTCCACTTTGACTTTTGCTCTCCCGCTTTGACTTTTCCTTTTCATTTTTGAAATGGGGTGGGCTTTTAGAACTTTTAGAAAAAGGCTAAAAACTTCAAATTGGACTTTTTCCATGACTTTTCTCAACTTTGAACTTTTTCCTGACTTTTACTTTTTGACTTTATGGCCTGATCGAGGCTGCGGGTCATTTTTTAAATTTTCACCTTTTTTGGAAAAAGGCTCAAAAACACAAATTCCATCACTCTTTTCAGCCTGCTTTTGAATTTTCCCTAACCTTTATAAATCGGGCTGCGGGTCACTTTTTAACTTTTCACCTTTTTCTGCTCAAAAACACAAATTTCTCCCACTTCGCTTAGGTATGTCCACATACCCATGGATGATGGGGCCAAAATTTGATGGGGAAGAAAACACCCATCGTTCCCAACTGTGGGAAAAATACACAGAGGAAGAGAACTTCATCATTTTGAGTCCAATTTTTGAATTTCCTTCACGAGCCGGAGGCATGGAGGCAAAACAATGATTTGACGACCCAGGCCATAGAACAAGCAAACAATTTTGATCAAAAAAGGAGATTGTAAAGAGGATATTACGTGCATAGACCGGGAGATGGAGAATTTCTCAAAATGAGCAAAACAAAGATTTAAATAGCACTAGGGCACAATTTTGCTATTTCTTCAAACTTTCAACTTGGCTTAAATACTTTAGGAGGGTGAGAGCTCATCAATCCCAAAATAGATCCCCTCATGAGGAAGGAGTTATCCAAGCTAATTGAGGCAAGAATAATATTTCCTATCAAATACTCTACTTGGGTGGAAAAAAATGTTCTAACGAAGAAAAATAATGGAGAAATCAAACTTTGTGTGGATTTCAAAGATTTCAAAATCTTCTTTGAAAGATCACTATCCTAAACCTTCTATGGAGAAGCTTCTAAAAATATAGTAGGAAATGAAAGGTTTTCCATGTTTGATGGATACTTGGGTTTTAATCAGATCAAGGTTAGAGAAGAGGATCAATTCAAAACTGCATTTACAACCAAATGGGGAACATATGCTTATTAGAAAATTCCTTTGGTTTATCAAATACAGGTGCCACATTTCAAAGAGCAATGTATATTGCTTTTAAAGGATACATCAATGAATTCATCCTTGTCTACTTGGATGATATTACCATTTTCTCAAAGGAAAGTAAAGATCATATCAGTCATCTTGAGAAAGTATTTGAGAGATGTAGAGAATTTGGGGTGTCTCTTAACCCCAAGAAGTGTAATTTTTCAGTTCCTAGGGGAAAGCTCTTGGGGCACATTGTTTCAAAAGATGGTATTTCCATTGATCCATAAATAATCTCAGTTATCTTGTCTCTCTCCTTTTCCAACTCACAATAAAACATTGCAATCATTCCTTGGAAAGATTAACTTTGTTAGGAGATTCATTCCTAATTTTGTAGGATTGGTTAGGCCTATCACTCTAATGTTGAAGAAGGATTCAATTTTCAAATGGAAAACAAAGGAAAGGAGAGATTCACCAAGATCAAGCAAGAAATTGCTCAAGCTCCTACACTTATCAATCCTAACTATGCCAAAGATTTTATCTTATATGCATATGGGGCTGAATCTAGTATTGTTGCTGTTTTAACTCAACAAAATGATCAAAGTTTAGAACAACCAATGGATTTCATCGAGTTAGACATTGAAATATTATGAATTGAGGTACAATCACATTGAAAAATAGGTCTTTTCCATCATGAGAGCTCTAAAGAAATTCAAAAGTATGCTTTCCACTAATCATATCAAAGTTCTAGTATCACATTCCAATGTGAGAGACTTCATTATGGGAGCATAAATCAATGAGAAAAGAGTTGGATGGGTGACCAAAATCATGGAATATGATGTGACTATTAAATCCACAAATCGGTAAGAGGAAGAACACTTTGTGAGCAGTTGGATTTTGATGCTCATGATGATCAAGAAACCTCTTCATGGATGAGGAACTTCCGTGTAATGCTAAGATTCAACAAGATAGAGGAAATTTACCCAATGCTCACAACTGAATTGAAATCATGTCAACTATTTTATCTACTTGGTGTATATCCTCCCAACCTAAATAAAGTAAAAAGAAGACATTTGAGGTTGTAGTCCATTCCATATGCATTGATTGATGGAATTATTTTCAAAATAAAAATTGATGAAGTGTTACTTGAGATGTATTGAAGGTGAGCAAGTGAAAGGCGGGCGCATAGAATGACTATGAACATCATTTTTGGTCTTTTGATGCGCCCCCTTTAAACCTTTGGCGCATGTTTTCTTGTGTCAGCAGCGGTCATTTTGGTGTGCCTCTTTATGTTGAGTCTTCCCTGTGTGCGCCGAGGCGCATGCGCCTTCCTGTCGACATATCTTTTGTTGCGCCCCTTTTTGGTGCGCCAAAGGCGCACATTTCCCTCTATGTCAACACCACTTCCGGTGCGCCATAGGCACACATATTTTCATGTTGACGAGTCTTTCGGTGCGCCAAAGGGCGCATGCTTTCTCATGTCGACAGCTCATTTGGTGCGCCCCTTTAGAAATTGGTGGCGCATTTATTCTTGCCTACCTATATATATAGGCGCGTGCTTTGTCATTGTCACCGGAGCAATCACGTGACTATTTTCATTATTTTCTCTGACCCTGTCAGCGCACCTGCCTTGTCGCTTTCGATCACGTTGTGGACCCGTTCTCACGCTTTTTCATCGTTTATATCCGGGTAAGTGGCCTTCTGCCCTTCGTGCGTTTTGTTTTGTGGTTTTTGGCTGGCTTGTTAGGTTGGTTTTTGGTTGATGGATTGAAAGGATTAATTCATGAATTTGTTTCCCCCCCGTTGTCTTTCCACATTTCTTCCTCCTCTTTCCAGATCTGCTGGCAGAGAGAGTCTTGCCCTGAGGTAAAAGCTTGAAAACCCTTTTGGTATTAAACCTTTCCAATCACCCGAATAAAACTTGCAAAGAGAGCTTAGCCATATGTGGAAACCCCTCTGAGAAAAATCTGAACCTAAAAGAAAAAGGAAAACTGTATTTTCCTTTGGCGCATTGGCATTCCATGCTTCATCATAAAAAGGTGCGCCCTCATGGCGCACTTCCCTCGCATGCTGCAAATACTTCCCATGCGCCCCTTGGCGCATCAAACTTGGATGCAACATAAAGAATTCCTGCGCCCTTTTGGCGCACCCAGCATCCATGTGACAGCCCTTTCATATGCGCCAAGTGCTAAGCTATAGAGGCGCAGGCGCGTTCCTCATCGCAGCAACATCCTGTTGTGCAAACCCTTCATGCGCCGCGCCAGTTCCCTTAAGCGCGCCAAAAGCACATGTTACACAAACCCTATATGCGCCTTTGGCGCACCGATGTTCCGTGCAACACAAAGTTTTCATGCGCCTTTTACAAAATACATCCATATGGCGCAGGCGCACTTGTCCTTACAGCAACACAAAATGCATCCTGCAGTGTCTACGCGCCATGCGCCCTGAGGCCTTTAAATTGCTAACTCTTTCTTCTGTCAGCATTTCAATGGAAAATCAAGCAGCTGACACGGCTTTCTTCGATTGGGTTTCACGTCTTATTCTTGCAGATCAGCAATTAAGCTCAGAAGAACATATGTCAACATCAAGCAAGAGACCCACCAAATCCAAAGGCAAGGCCAAGCTTACAGAGGAAGAAATGAAATATAAATATCAGAGGGTCAGAATGCCCGACTCCCGGGCAGTGTGACACGGGACATCGAGAGACTCGAGTTGGGTCATATTGATTTGGAGGAGTTACAGGTCGGGACTCGAGAAGGTCACTGAAGTCCATGGATGGACAAGGCGATAGCGGTGCCACTGCGCTTGTTGGAGGAATCCCAGTCAGCGCCGTTAATAATGAATTCATGATGGTGGTTGCCCGGTGCTACAACAAAGACACAAGATGTGTCGTAAATGAGAAGGGCGAGGTCGTAATCAACCTCACTGCCCGCCACTTTGAGATAATACTCGGCATTCCTCATCACCGGCACTTTGTGGCCGTCAGCCAAGATGAGTGCATTAAGGCATGGGACGACAATGAAGATCAGTGCATGCAGCTGATGAACGAGGTCTATCTCGAAGAATAAAAAGGTAGTGACCCGTTGGCCACAAATCATTCACCGCAGTGATTTTTCAGAGGAGCTCAGTGACACTATCACGTTCCTGAGCAGGGTCTTTGGGCTTCCTGACGCCCACTTTTTCCATAAATGGATGTTGCGGTACTTAGAGACTATGAACAAGAATGTGCCCGATCAACGCTTTTGCTGGGCAGAAATAATAAGCAGCACGATCTACGGCGGCTCTGACAATTTACCACAACTGGGAGATTCTACATGAATTCCTATGTTGTTTTTCTGCTTGCTGACTTGAGAAAGGGACTATCCGGCTCTGATGCGGAGTGGGGTTTGGCCCCAGGTCAAAATTTATGAATACTATCCAGAATTGAAGCTGGAAAATAGCATCCCTCAATTTACAAAGATCAATGATGCATTTTTCTACTTCATCATCTACCTGTTGAGGCCAAATATGACTTACGGTCGCACCACCAAGAGCATAGTGACAGCCACTGAGAAATGGGGGGCCCTGTTCACCCAATTCCCCACATTCACTTATCTAAGGGCAGCTAACTTCTTGGGAGAGCCAACTAGATTGCCAAGGTATGCTGGACCAAAGTTGATTCTGCTGGAGCTGTCAAGACAGCTAGTCACTTATCATGAAAAGTGCCAAAAAAGAAAGAAGGGTGGAACTCCTTTCCCCCTCACAGTGGGTAGATATACGTGTCTAACTCACCACAAGGCAAAAGACATGTTTGCAGAGCTGGAGCTGCTCAATCTGAAACATGACTTCCCAGCAAGGCCTACCTTCGACCCGAAATTGTCTTCCTAGGGCCAAGCTCGATCCAATCCACATCCCTCAGATCGAGGATATTTACATTGACCTATATCATGAGGTGGAGCTTAGGAGGAAGGACCATTCTCGGTTGGCCTTGGCAGAAATCATCCAATACGGGGTAGCCATCGTCCCCAAAGGCTTCCAAACTACTGAGGAGGAAGTAGATCAAGTATATCTTGATACAGGTGGGGACGATTGGCCTTTTGCGGCAATTGATAGAAACAAAGCTCCTCAAACAATTGAGGAAAGGGTCAAGGAAACTCTGCGCAGAACAGAGCATTGGTGCCGAATGAACGGACTCATCTACCTCGGAGTCGATTTCACAACCTCTCCGTTGGGTAACGCACCTCCTAGATCAAAACAACAGCCTAAAGGCAAAGGAAAAGGCAAAGAGGGTGAATCCAGCACCACTCAAGAGGAAGCTCCTGAAAGTCCTCCTTCCGCTGCACCAGAACAAGTTGTAACTCTGGCTTCTCCAGAGAAAGAAGCAGAAGAGGATGTTCCAATAGGCCCATCCACTCAGGATGTCGGCACTGCTACAACAATTGAGGTCCCTTCTGTCCCTTCTTCTTCTCCTCCTTCCCCTCCTCGAGTGACTCAAGCGACCATTCCTTTGGTCGTGTCCTCTCCCCCTTCTTCTACTGATTCCTCCTCCTTCTTCTTCGTCCATCTTCTCTTCTCTTGCGGATCTGTCCCCCTCCATTTCTTCCCTCATCTCTGAGCTCCCTTCCCTTCCTATGTCTTCCTCTCCTGCAGTATCTCTTCCTCCCGTGAGCACTTCTTCGGCCTCCCTCTCGATCACCCTCCAGTGTCTCCACTTTTTTCCCTTCTACTACTGCAGCTGTCCCCTTCTCTGTTTCTGGCCCTTCTCCCATAAGTCCAGCCTGGATCTCCCAGCACTTAAGTCAGCAGAAAAGGAAAGTTCCCATCGCTCCGATGGACTTTTCCGTAATCCCGTCCAAAGGGGCAAAGAGACAGAAGCCTGTCACACGCTTCTCTCAGAGTGCTTCGGGAGAAAGGGTGATGGAGATCGCATACCCTAATCCCCTCAAGGATAAAAAGGATCTGTCTCCGACAGATTATACAGTGACTCAAGTCACAATGGGTACATCTTCTGAGAGCCTTCAAGGAGAAGCCTTATCTGCAGTTGACGCCCTCTGCAAGAAGCTTCAAGAAACAAAAGAAGAGAAAAGGCTATTGAAAGAGCAAAATAAACATCTGCTCCAAGCCTTACAGAAGATGGGCAGTGCACCTCCCACAACTGCCGCCGAGACTCCTGAGCCTCTGAGCCAGGATAAAATTAATGAATATGCAAAGATCGGCGAGCAGGGCATGGCAGTTTCCGCTTGGAGGAGCCAGATCCTCAAAGACAGTGAAAAAGTGATCGCCGAGTTCTCTGGTTTGTATTTGAACATCAACAAGGTGAATAAAGAGCTCCAAGCACTAGCAGGACCCATATCAGAAGAGCTGGACCATGCTAGGCTGCAGCATGAGACCTTTCAACAAATGTTACTTGTTCAGTCGAAGATCTGGTCAAGTTCGGTGTCTTCGGTCATCCCAGAGCCCTCAACAAAGTCATTTCCACTCTAGACTACCGGATGGATCAACTGGAGTTTGTCCTTGAAAAGATCGATAAGGTAAAGGAGGAAGCCCTGGACGCGATGCACCAAATGGAACAAATCGTTCTCAACATGTCTCCAGGGTTGCTTACTCCTTCCTTTGCCTTAAGAAAAGTTGATGAAACCATCCAGATCTTTAAAGAGATCGTGTCACGAGGGCTGGGGCCAGAGGTCTCTTTTGACGCAGAGTCCATTAATAACCTGCTGGCCTGTCGGGATTTCATCGGGTTCCTCATAGAAGCTGAAAAAGAATATTCCAAACTCCCAGAGAAGCTCATAGACGAGCGGGAGACTTGCGAGGCGATCAGTGAGCGACACAAGGATCCTTCCCAGGATCAACTAGGGCCCATGATCAGCAAGTTCATGGAATACCGCGCTCAATTCCACATCTCGTCACCTGAGCAGCAGCAGAAGCAGGCTACTCCCTTTCGGCCGCAGGATGACGATGATGAATAGTGGCTTCTTCTTCTTCTTCTTCTCTCTCTTCTTCGACTTTCTTTTTGTGAATATCTAAAGTATGTTGGCACAAATGATGACATCATCCATGTTGCACCATGGGATGATGTCATCCATCAAGTTGTCAAAAGTCAACGTGACTTTGAGATATTTTGTATATTTTGTAAATATCTTTGTAAATAGGTGGTTGGCTCCTTTTTGCCTTCTTTTCTCTCCTTCTTCTATAAATACCTCAATACTTGTTGTATTGTGGATGAGTGAATATCTTTCAGATGAAAAATAGAAGTGAGGAGAAAAGACTTTGAGCTTTTTGTAACAGAAATAATTATTAATACAATATTTAGACTTTGTGCTGAATACATGTGTTATTTGCATCAGATCTTTCTTATGTCAGATCTATGTGTTTTATTACATTAAATACTTCTTCATTTTATTGTCATTTATTCATCAGTATTGCTTTGCTCGTTTATGCAAGTAGGTTTGGCTCTGTTTACTACCAATCCCAAAACATAAACCTTCTGACCTTTCTGCTTTGGAATTCATTTCTTTTCTTCCTTCGGACCTGCTCTTTCTTCATCTCTCTTTCATTCCTTTCTTTTCGCGATCGGAAACACCCTCTTTGGGATGAGATCCCAAACCCCGAAGGCGGAATTTGTGAGACTTGCACTGATTCCTGCTTTGGTAGAATAGCAATAAACCGATTTCGCTTTGCTTGACTCAAGAGGGCTATGCCACTGCTGCTTTGTTGGCTCGTTTATCCATAGATCTGCCCAAGCGACAGATTTTCGGACCAACAGTTTTTGGCGACTCTACTGGGGATCGAACAGATCTATCAGATCTATGATAGTGGAAGGAAAGAAAATCTGGAAAAAAATCAGAAAAATCGCTGCCTGTTTGCAAATCTGCACTTTTTGTTAAAAATCCAAAAATTTTGCAAAAGTGATCCAAATCAAAAAATTTCTTCTGAGATCCATAGATCTGGCCTAGTTGGAGATCTTTAGTTCGCTGAGTTTTTATAAAAGTCCGTATTTTTCCGTAGATCTGAGTTTTTGACTGTTTACCAAAAATTTTGAAACTCTTTGAAAAAGTCAAATTTAGATCCGAAAATCAGCTTGCTAATCTTCACTGTCATTTTATCCTCGCTGTTATTTGTCATTAACCATAATCGGTTTTAGAAGAGGATAGTTTTTAAATATTTAAAAAAGTACATGCTGCTGGTTTTTGTCAGAAAAACCAGAAAATCAGCAAGTACACCCAAAAATAAATTTTAAATCTGCACCACAGCGTTCCAGATCTGGAAGGTACGCTGGCAGGTGAGCCATTTACGCGTGGCAGGTGAGCTCGTGGAGAAGTCGATCCTACTTTCGATCGGCTTCAAAGGCACAATTTCAGTGTAGCACCGGCGCTTTTCATCACTAAGTTCAGCTGATCGGTCAACCAGAAGCGCCTCACCCCCACGGAAGAGCCGGTTTTCACAAGGAGCCTCTACATCCCTTTGCAGTGCTTTATTGCTCAGTGGAACCGCACTCCCAGCCACGTTCTTTTTCCAGCTGTCCAGATGGCGGTGCCATGGGGAAATGCTATGGGTCCTCTCGCATTACCACATCCTGTTCACGCGCTCCCTCACGAAACCGAAAGAATTTTCCCAAATTCGACGGGAGCGGAAACCAAAGCACGGATTCACACATATCTGCATTCATCATGTCATGCAGTATCTTGGATGTAACTCACGAAGATGTGTCGGTTCACCTTTTTCTGGAAACTCTACAAGGACCTGCAGCTGAATGGTTTCAGCATTTGCCAGCCGGATCTATTACCAGTTGGGCCACCTTGCGGGATGCTTTTGAAGATAGGTACAAGCCTTCAGAAGATGCATTTGCATTATTATCACAGATCACTCACCTGAAGAAGGAGGCCAATGAGACCATGCGTGATTTTATCACGGGTTGATGCATTAATCAATCGTGTTCCTGTTGCCATGCTTCCAACACCAGAAAATCAGAAGTGTTTCTTCGTGAATGCTATGAGCTCGAAAGTAAGTTTCTTGCTCCTACAAGAGCAAGTGGCTACCTTGATTCTCGCCCAGGCCGCTGCCATCCGAATTGAAGATAATTTGATAATATCTGGCGAATTGAAAAGGGAATCCTCCAAGCCTAAATCTTCGGGCCCTTCTCCCACTACTTCGTCTGATCCGGCATTTCAAAAGATGGCGAACGACTTGCTTGCATTAAAAAGCGATTGGCCCAAGCTTCTCCCGATTCCTCATCTTGGGATATTCCACGGAGGAACTTCATTTCCAACAATGTTCCTCAAAGGCCGCTTACCCATGGCTTGCTCCACGGTTGGCGCTTGAGGCTCCTCCGGTCAATGCTCTAGCCGAAATCGAAGAAGAGGAACAAGATTATGAAGAACCTTCGTCTCGGGCGAAGATGATCAAGATGCGTCGGTGAGCCGACTGGCGACTCTACTATCGGGTATATGGAATTTGATGAGGAAGAATCGATGAAGAAGAGGGTACCCAGGGCTATGCGAGCGGACAATCATATGTTGTTTTTACCCGCTCGCATGAAAAGAAGCGAGAGAGTCATTTGCCCATGTGTGCGAGAAGGAGAAGGTCGTGTCAAATGCGCCTCCAACCATTGCTAAAAGAGGTAATCCTCTTCCTACTCAGCTCCCTGTTAAGTCTTTTACAAGGAAATCTTTTCCCCCCATCTCTCCTCCAAATCAGCCCTCTCATATTCCTATCAAGACCAGTAATCCTACTCCACCATCACGAAGTGAGGGACTCATTCCTTCACCAGGCCCAACCCTTGGCCACATTTGATATCATAGATCATGCTAAAAAAGACCAAGATCCAAATGTCTAAAGCCGAGTACCTTCAGTCAAATCCCGAACAACTTGTAAGATTGACCAAGTATATTCAAAGTCAAGCTGTTATATCTAATCAGGTTTCCCCAAAAGGAATCCTTTCCACTCCTCCTGAATCCCACATAAATGTTGCCTCAACATCTCGCATCGAGCAAGATAGAACCTTTCTATCTCTCTCCTCTAATCAATGTCACAAGAAGTTGAGTAAGCTGCATAATTGATTCGGGCTTACGATAACGTCATGCGGTGCGGTAAAGTCACCCATGCTTTGGGCCTCACCCTTACCAAGCCTTTTGGCAGATGTTATTCCTTGGAAACCAAGCAGGTTCCGTTGATTGGTCAAATCAAAGACGCGCAATTTGCATTTGCGGCGTTCCCAGAGAAAAGAGTAAAGATGACCGTCCTCGTTGCTGACATTCCAGCAGCCTACGGAATTTTGCTGGGGAGAAGCTTTTGCAGCGAAGTTGGTGGAGAGATTCATATGGACTGGTCTAAGGCTAGAATCCCCGTCAAAGGTGTAATGCAGACCTTGGAGCCAGAATCACAAAAGAAGTACTTGGTTACTAACTCTGAGGACCCCAAAGCTCAAATTCTTTTTGAATCATCAGGGATGGGGAACTATTTCTTGTCTACAAGTCTGACAAAATGGTTGTTCTCGTTCAAGAAGAAGATCTTAATAAGATCTGGACTTTGCAGTTTGATGGCAGCTGCGCAACCAGTGGATGTGGCGCCGAGCCGTGCTAATATCTCCCGAAGAGGAGATTATTCCTCTCTCTTTCAAGTTGCAGTTTTTTAATACGAATAACACTTGAGTATGAATCTTTGTTACTTGGCATGCGAGCCGAAGAGAGAGGATCAAAAATCTGAAAGTGCAAGGTGATGCGAGCTAGTTGTAAATCAAGTTAAAAGGATTTACAAGTGAAGAATGAAAGGCTCGAGGCATTACCGTAATGTAGTATGGGGACAACATTGAAGAGTTTGATGCTTTTTCAATTGAATCCATTCGAGAACTCAAAATGACATGGCGATTCATTGGTTGTTTCAGAGCATCCCTCATGCTCCCTCACCCAGGTTTGAAAACAAACAAATACACCATTGAGGTGGTTTTCCGCCCAAGCGTGCCAGACAATTCTCAGCATTGGCAAGTATTCAACGATGACAATCAACTCATTGCCTTTCTAGAGAAGGCGGAAAATTTTAAGGAATTGCATTTTGAAGGATCCACTTCTATGTGCCGCGAATCAGTCACCGATCAAGAGGATGAATCCGAAGGGAACGACGGCATATGTCAGCTCAAAGGAAATAAAATTCCAAAGGGCCTAGTTTCTCTGGAGCGGTTGTTCGACAGGCATGATCGTTTTGTGAAAAAGAAGAGGCGAGATGATCTGACTCATCCCCAGAAACCGAACCGGTCAATTTAGGTTCGGTAGAGCATCCGTAATTCGTGAACATTGGAAAATGTTGCACGCCTGAAGAGAAGCGGAAGTTTGTCAAACTGCTGAAGAAATACATGGATGTATTGGCATGGTCCTATGCCGATCTAAAGTCTTTTAAGCCAAAGGACGTCCAGCATGACATCCCGTTGAAAGAAGATGTCAAAGCCTTTCGCCAGAAGCAGAGGCATTATAATCCTAAGATCTCAGGCACTATCCAGGCTGAAATTCAGAAAATGTTGGATGCGAGAATCATTTTCCTATCCATCACAGTACTTGGGTAGCAAATATTGTGCCAGTGCACAAGAAGAACGGGAAATACGCATATGCGTAGATTTTCAAAATTTGAATCAGGCTTCCTTGAAAGACAACTACCCACTTCCTATAATGGATCAAGTTCTGCAAGCGGTAACTGGATCAGAGATGTTGTCCATGCTTGATGGTTTTTCAGAGGGCTCTGATCAGTTGAAGTTTCACTGAAGATCAATTTAAAACAGCATTCACTACTCCCTGGGGTACATTTGCCTATAGCAGGATGCCTTTTGGCCTAACCAATGTTGGCGCCACTTTTCAGTGGGCCATGGACCTGGCATTCAAAGGTATGATGGGGAAGGTCATTGTCGTTTATCTGGATGACTTGACTGTGTTCTCTAAACAACGAAGTAATCATTGTGATCACCTAGAGCAAGTATTGGCCAGATGCCGAGAACATGGGATTTCCCTAAACCCGAAAAAGTCTGTTTTTGGAGTCACGGAAGGAAAGTTGCTAGGGCATGTTGTTAGCAAAGAAGGAACGAAGATAGATACCAAAAAGAGTCAAGGCTATTGAGCCTTACTCTTTCCTCTGAAGTAAGGCGGCGTTCATTCTTTCTTCGGAAAGGTGAACTTTCTCAGGCGTTTTGTTCCCGACTTTGCTGAAAAGACTCGTCATATATTGGACATGATGAAGGGGTCACCAACTTTCGGTGGAGCGAGGAAGGAAAAGGTCATTTGAAGAAATAAAAGCTTCCGTTGCTCACGCACCAGTCCTGGTATGTCCCGATTTCTCCAAGGACTTTATCATGTATAGTTATGCATCTGAGCATACTGTGTCTGCCATCTTGATGCAAAAGAATTCGGAGGATGTTGAATCTCCGATTGCGTTCATGAGCTCTCCCCTCAAGCCTCACGAACTAAAAATGTCTCAATTGGAAAAGCATGCCTTCGCCGTTGTCAAAGCAGTAAAAAATTTCAGGTATTACATTTTAAATTCTCATACGGTGGTGTTGGTCCCTGACACGGCGGTCAAATCAATTCTAACTCAACAGGAGTTAGGAAGCTTGCGAGGAAATTGGATTGCGAGGTCCGAGTACGACACGGATATAAAACCAACCAAGGCTGGTAGAGAGGCGAGGGCCTATGTCGACATGGCTGAAAACAAAGATTGAAAAGTCTGAGGAAAAGGATGATTGTGTCCAATGAAACACAAAGTCAGTGGAGAAAGCCCATTCTCTGCCTCTGGTCTTATTTGTTGCAACCAGTGATGAGTGGTATTCCGATATTGCTTTCTTCCTCACCTACGGCGAATGTCCGACTCACCTAGCTGCAAGGAGAAGCGCACTATAAAGCTCGGAGCAGCGAATATGTCATGCGGGATGACGGTTTATACAAAGCGGGGATAGATGGTGTCTTCTTGCGATGTGTCGACAAGCCACAGGTGGTGAAGTTGCTTGAAAGTTTTCATAATTCAGCTGTGGAGGCCATTTCTCCTCTTAGTGATGGCACACAAGATCATCAAGCCGGTACTATTGGCGACGCTTTTCCAGATCTGACCACACAGGTAGCAAAATGTGAACCTTGCCCGGCGGTTCGTCGGCAAGCCCAAGTTGGCTTCTTTTCCCCTCGGGCGGTTGTTGTCAACGAACCATTCGGGCGCGTGGGGAATTGATTTTATCGGTGCACTCAATCCCCGATCAGTGCGGACATAATTATGTCCTTACAATGATGGATTACTTCACCAGTGGGTGGAAGCCATACACATCAAACATGCCACTTAAGAGGTTGTTTGCGGTTTCATTAAAGAAAATATCATTGTCGGGTTTGGCGTTCCCAACAAAATTGTTCTTGATAATGCTTCTAACTTCTCCTCACGAGAAGTTATTAGTTTTTTTATGAATATGGGATAACTTTGGCTCACGCCTCGGATTATTACCCTCGGGGAAATGGTCGGGCGAGAATCCGATGTAACAAGAACTTGGTGACCATCATACGAAAACTGGTGGAGGAAAATCAACGAATGTGGCACAAGTCTTTATACGACGCTTTGTGGGCAGATCGCATTACTCCCAAGAGGTCCCTCGGTATGTCACCTTTTCAAGTGTTATATGGCACTGATGCTCGAGCTTCCCATTTCTGCTGAACTCCTGCTCTGCGCTTGGCACGAGCTATTGAAGATGAAACTTTCCAAAATTCTCTTGAAAAGAGGATCATGTATCTGACAGAACTCGAAGAAAAGAGAGTAAGAGTGGTCGACAGGATCACCGAACATCAGAATCAAGTCAAGAGACTGTTCGATAAAAAAGCTAAGCAAAGAATTTCCAGTGGGGGAGACCTCGTCATACGTGGGACAAGCGAAGAGAGCCAAAAGGCATGCACGGAAAGTTTGATTCCCTATGGAGAGGACCTTTCAAGATCAAGCAGCTCAACGGAGAGAATAGTTTCTATCTCTCATATCTGGATGGAACCGAACTCCCGCTTCCCTATAGCGGGCAGCATCTGAAAATCTTCAGGAAGTAGAGCTTGCTCTCTTCTTTGTACAGTTTGCTTTAGTTGTGTGTTTGTTTTTGTCGTGTGTTTGCTTTCCATTTGTTGTGTGTTTCCTTTGTTCTCCCTCCGGTCGCCCTTGTTTTTGACTCTGTTACCCAATGGATAGGCACATGAGATCTGGGATTCTCTACCCCCGAGTTTGCTCAGGGATAGTCCCAGAAAAGCCGGTTGTTATCAGTAAAATTGACAAGGGCAATTTCTGGATAACCATCTTGAATTTTGTTCGATCCTCGTTAGGGATCCCTTGCGTTCGGAACGTTGCAAAATCCCTTCCCGGGAAATTTGGTTTTCCGAACTTAGTCGTTTTTGGTCTTTTTGGCCGGGCGCATAGAATGACTATGCAACATCAACTTTTGATGCGCCCCCTTTAAACCTTTGGCATCTTTTCTTGTGTCAGCAGTCATTTTGATGCGCCTCTCTATGTTGAGGCTTCCCTGCGTGCGCCAAGGCGCATGCGCCTTCCTGTCGACATATCTTTTGTTGCGCCCCTTTTTGGTGCGCCAAAGGCACACATTTTCCTCTGTCAACACCACTTCCGGTGCGCCATAGGCGCACATATTTTCATGTTGACGAGTCTTTCGGTGCGCCAAAGGGCGCATGCTTTCTCATGTCGACAGCTCATTTGGTGCGCCCCTTTAGAAAGTTGGTGGCGCATTTATTACTGCCTCGCCTATATATAGGCGCGTCTGCGCTGTCATTGTCACCGGAGCAATCACGTGACTATTTTCATTATTTTCTCTGACCCTGTCAGCGCACCTGCCTTGTCGCTTTCGATCACGTTGTGGACCCGTTCTCACGCTTTTTCATCGTTTATATCCGGGTAAGTGGCCTTCTGTCTTTCGTGCGTTTTGTTTTTGTGGTTTTTGGCTGCTAGGTTGGTTCAGTATGGATTGAAAGGATTAATTCATGAATTTGTTTCCCCCCCTGTTTGTCTTTCCACATTTCTTCCTCCTCTTTCCAGATCTGCTGGCAGAGAGAGTCTTGCCCTGAGGTAAAAGCTTGAAAACCCTTTTGGTATTAAACCTTTCCAATCACCCAAATAAAACTTGCAAAGAGAGCTTAGCCATATGTGGAAACCCCTCTGAGAAAAATCTGAACCTTAAAGAAAAAGGAAAACTATATTTTCCTTTGGCGCATTGGCATTCCATGCTTCATCATAAAAAGGTGCGCCCTCATGGCGCACTTCCCTCGCATGCTGCAAATACTTCCCATGCGCCCCTTGGCGCATCAAACTTGGATGCAACATAAAGAATTCTGCGCCCCTTTTGGCACCCCTCATCCATCCATGACACCCTTTCATATGCGCCAAGTGCTAAGCTATAGAGCGCGGCGCGTTCCTCATCCCTTTGCAACAACATCTGTTGTGTTGCAAACCCTTCATCATGCGCCGCGCGCCAGTTCCCTTAAGCGCGCAAAATGCACATGTTACATAAACCCTATATGCCCCCTTTGGCGCACCGATGTTCCGTGCAACCATGTCCATGCGCACACAAAGTTTTCATGCGCCTTTTACAAAATACATCCATATGGCGCGGCGCACTTGTCCTTACAATGACACTTGTCCTTACAACAACATTTAAAATGCATCTGCGGTGTCCTTACCTATTTAGCTCTGCAAACTGCAATATCCATGCGCCATGCGCCCCGAGGCCTTTAAATTGCTAACTCTTTCTTCTGTCAGCATTTCAATGGAAAATCAAGCAGCTGACACGGCTTTCTTCGATTGGGTTTCACGTCTTATTCTTGCAGATCAGCAATTAAGCTCAGAAGAACATATGTCAACATCAAGCAAGAGACCCACCAAATCGAAAGCAAGGCCAAGCTTACGAGAGGAAGAAATGAAATATAAATATCGGAGGGTCGAAATGCCCGACTCCCGGTAGAGTGTGACACTGGACATCGAGAGACTTCGAGTTGGGTCATATTGATTTGGAGGAATTCTGGGTCAGGACTCAGAAGGTCACAAGAAGTCCATGGATGGACAAGGCGATGATAGCGGTGCCACTGCGCTTATTTGGAGGAATCCCGATCAGCGCGTGATTAATGATGAATTCATGATGGTGGTTGCCGGTGTTACAACAAAGACACAAGATGTGTCGTAAATGAGAAGGGCGAGGTCGTAATCAACCTCACTGCCCGCCACTTTGAGATAATACTCGGCATTCCTCATCACCGGCACTTTGTGGCCGTTAGCCAAGACGATTGCATTAAGGCATGGGATGACAATGAAGATCAGTGCATGCAGCTGATGAACGAGGTCTATCTCGAAGAATAAAAAGGTAGTGACCCGTTGGCCACAAATCATTCACCGCAGTGATTTTTCAGAGGAGCTCAGTGACACTATCACGTTCCTGAGCAGAGTCTTTGGGCTTCCTGACGCCCACTTTTTCCATAAATGGATGTTGCGGTACTTAGAGACTATGAACAAGAATGTGCCCGATCAACGCTTTTGCTGGGCAGAAATAATAAGCAGCACGATCTCTGAGCAGCTACAACAATTTACCACAACTGGGAGATTCTACATGAATTCCTATGTTGTTTACTGTTGCAGCTTCAGAAAGGGACTACCCAGCCCTGATGCGGAGTGGGGTTTGGCCCCAGGTCAAAATATATGAATACTATCCAGAATTGAAGCTGGAAAATAGCATCCCTCAATTTACAAAGATCAACGATGCATTTTTCTACTTCATCATCTGCCTGTTGAGGCCAAATATGACTTACGGTCGCACCACCAAGAGCATAGTGACAGCCACTGAGAAATGGGGGGCCCTGTTCACCCAATTCCCCACATTCACTTATCTAAGGGCAGCTAACTTCTTGGGAGAGCCAACTAGATTGCCAAGGTATGCTGGACCAAAGTTGATTCTGCTTGGAGTATCAGAGGCTAGTCACTATCATGAAAAGTGCGAAAAAGAAAGAAGGGTGGAACTCCTTTCCCCCTCACAGTGGGTAGATATACGTGTCTAACTCACCACAAGGCAAAAGACATGTTTGCGAGAGGGCTGCTCAATCGAAACATGACTTCCCGTGAGGCCTACCTTCGACCCGAGAAATTGTCTTCCTAGGGCCAAGCTCGATCCAATCCACATCCCTCAGATCGAGGATATTTACATTGACCTATATCATGAGGTGGAGCTTAGGAGGAAGGACCATTCTCGGTTGGCCTTGGCAAAAATCATCCAATACGGGGTAGCCATCGTCCCCAAAGGCTTCCAAACTACTGAGGAGGAAGTAGATCAAGTATATCTTGATACAGGTGGGGACGATTGGCCTTTTGCGGCGATTGATAGAACAAGCACCTCGAGACAATTGAGGAAAGGGTCGAGAAACTCTGCGCGAGACGAGCATTGGTGCCGAATGAGCGGACTCATCTACCTCGGAGTCGATTTCACAACCTCTCCATTGGGTAACACACCTCTAGATCAAAACAGCAGACCTAAAGGCAAAGGAAAAGCAAGAGAGGGTGAATCTAGGCACCACTCGAGAAGAAGCTCACGAAAGTCCTCCTTCCATTGCATTTGAGAACAAGTTGTAACTCTGGCTTCTCCAGAGAAAGAAGCGAAAGATGATGTTCCAATAGGCCCATCCACTCAGGATGTCGGCCTTTGCTACTGACAATTGAGGTCCCTTGTCCCTTCTTCTTCTCCTCCTTCCCCTCCTCGAGTGACTCAAGCGACCATTCCTTTGGTCGTGTCCTCTCCCCCTTCTTCTACTGTTCCTCCCGCTTCTTCGTCCATCTTCTCTTCTCTTGCGGATCTGTCCCCCTCCATTTCTTCCCTCATCTCTGAGCTCCCTTCCCTTCTATGTCTTCCTCTCTGTGGTATCTCTTCCTCCGTGAGCACTTCTTCGGCCTCCCTCTCGATCTGCCTCCAGTGTCTCCACTTTTTCCCTTCTTCTCTGCAGCATTTGTCCCCTTCTCTTTTGGCCCTTCTCCCATAAGTCCGGCTGGATCTCCCGGCACTTAAGTCGTGAGAAAGGAAAGTTCCCATCGCTCAGATGGACTTTTCCGTAATCCCGTCGAAAGGGGAAAGAGAAGCGAAGCTTTGTCACACGCAGCTTCTCTCGAGTGCTTCGGGAGAAAGGGTGATGGAGATCGCATACCCTAATCCCCTCGAGGATAAAAGGATCTGTCTCCAGATAGATTATATACGATGACTCAGTCACATGGGTACATCTTAAAGAGCCTTCAAGGAGAAGCCTTATCTGCAGTTGACGCCCTCTGCGAAGCTTGAAAAGCAAAAGAAGAAGAAAAAGGCTATTGAAAGAGCAAAATAAACATCTGCTCCAAGCCTTACGAGAAGATGGGCGGTGCACCTCCCCACAAGCTGCCGCCGAGACTCCTGAGCCTCACGAGCCGGGATAAAATTAATGAATATGCAAAGATCGGCGAGCGGGGGCATGGCGGTTTCCGCTGGAGGGCCGGATCCTCAAAGACAGGTGAAAAAGTGATCGCGAGTTCTCGGTTTGTATTTGAACATCAACAAGGTGAATAAAGAGCTCCAGCACTAGCGGGGACCCATATCGAAAAGAGTTGGACCATGCTTTGGGCTGCGGCGTGAGACCTTTCGACAAATGTTCGATTGTTGATCGAAGATCTGGTCAAGTTCGGTGTCTTCGGTCATCCCGGCCCTCAGCAAAAGTCATTTCCACTCTAGACTACCGGATGGATCAACTGGAGTTTGTCCTTGAAAAGATCGATAAGGTAAAGGAAGAAGCCCTGGACGCGATGCACCAAATGGAACAAATCGTTCTCAACATGTCTCCAGGGCTGCTTACTCCTTCCTTTGCCTTAAGAAAAGTTGATGAAACCATCCAGATCTTTAAAGAGATCGTGTCACGAGGGCTGGGGCCAGAGGTCTCTTTTGACGCAGAGTCCATTAATAACCTGCTGGCCTGTCGGGATTTCATCGGGTTCCTCATAGAAGCTGAAAAAGAATATTCCAAACTCCCAGAGAAGCTCATAGACGAGCGGGAGACTTGCGAGGCGATCAGTGAGCGACACAAGGATCCTTCCCAGGATCAACTAGGGCCCATGATCAGCAAGTTCATGGAATACCACTGCTCAATTCCACATCTCGTCACCTGAGCAGCAGCAGAAGCAGGCTACTCCCTTTCGGCCGCAGGATGACGATGATGAATAGTGGCTTCTTCTTCTTCTTCTTCTTCTCTCTCTTCTTCGACTTTCTTTTTGTGAATATCTGAAGTATGTTGGCACAAACGATGACATCATCCATGTTGCACCATGGGATGATGTCATCCATCAAGTTGTCAAAAGTCAACGTGACTTTGAGATATTTTGTATATTTTGTAAATATCTTTGTAAATAGGTGGTTGGCTCCTTTTTGCCTTCTTTTCTCTCCTTCTTCTATAAATACCTCAATACTTGTTGTATTGTGGATGAGTGAATATCTTTCAGATGAAAAATAGAAGTGAGGAGAAAAGACTTTGAGCTTTTTGTAACAGAAATAATTATTAATACAATATTTAGACTTTGTGCTGAATACATGTGTTATTTGCATCGAGATCTTTCTTATGTCGATCTCTGTGTTTATTATTTAAATGCTTACATTTTTATTGTCATTTATTCATCGGTATTGCTTTGCTCGTTTATGCAGTAGGTTTGGCTCTTTTTTTTGCATACCAATCCCAAAACATAAACCTTCGACCTTTACTTTGGAATTCATTTCTTTTCTTCCTTCGGACTGTTCTTTCTTCATCCTCTCTTCCTTTCCTTTCTTTGCAAATCAATAAGAAATCAAAAAGGAAGATATGGTTTAACTTGAAGAATTAATAAGTTATGCCATGATAAGATTATTAAAACATCAAAATTCAACCAAATGATGGTTTTATAAGAAGGCTAGAGCTCAAAATTTTAAATTGGATGATTTGGTCTTGAAATGGGATGCAGACAGAGCTAAACCAGGGTGACACTCTAAGTTTTATGCACTTGGAGTGGGCCATATATCATTAGTGCTTGCAAAGAGGCTAACTCTTTTGAGTTGTTTGACCTTGATGGATATGCATTAAAAATCCCAGTCAATGAGATTTATCTCAAGCATTCCCATTAAGTTATTCCGTTACAAATTGTACATATTAAATTTGTTCCAATTCCTCCAAGTGCTTTTCGGTGCATTTTTTTGGGTAGTGTAGATCTCCTTTCCCTCACGCATTTTGCGTGGGTGATCTTGTTGTTTTTAATGGAACTTTTCATTGTGTAGTGTTTCATGGAGGATTTCAAAGTCAATATATGGTGGGAAGAGTTTTAAACTTTTGAGGATTGGATACAACACCTCGCAAAATCAAATGTAAAGCAACTAAAATCAAATTTTGGGGCAGTCCTCAAAGTGTATTATTTAGCTTTAGGATATCATGCAAGTCTTTGTGTTCCTTGCGCACTTAATTTCACCGCCCCAGACCTGCGCACTCGTGGTCTTCCTTTATGGCGGCTCTAAATCATTGCCTAGTCTTATGTAGTACTTTGGGTGGGTTTATGGGCAAGTTTTTCAAGTTACTGATTTATTTTTGTAAGTTATCGATGAATCCATGCTTAATGGATGCTTCAAGGCCATTGATATTCGTATTTAGTAGGAAAATATCTCTAAAAGTCACAAAATGTTGTCCAAAATAACTCCTTGGCTATTTTGGGAAACTCGTAGTTTAATTTGGCCTTGCCATCATTTTTTGAGGCTACGCAAGCTTGTCTTCCCCTTGCAATTTAGAATAGTTTCCATGGTTAATATTTCACACGTGCACTTGCATGCTTTTCTTACTTATTCCCGAGTCTTGCACATTCCCTTTCCTTCTTCTTTGTATCATCTCACACATGCTTTTGGGATTCCCTTGCATATCTATAATATTTCGTGCTTTCCCTTGTGCACCTTCCTTTGTGTGCTTGCCTTCATGCCCCAAAATTTGCACACCCATTACACACTCTTGGGATTTCCTTGCATCTTTGCAAATCTACTGCATGCCTCTTGCGTGCATTTTTTTCCACTTCGAGTCTCATGCAATCCCTCACACATGGCCATATTCCTTCCTTGTGTTCATGATTTTATTTGCGTGATCTTTTCACGTGCCTTCCTTTACGTGTTTTCCTTGCTTCATGACATGTTTTCACACATTCCTTTCCCACCCGATATTTCAAACTTTCTCTTGACAATTCCTTGGGTATCCTTTGCAAATTAACATGCTCATACAAGCATATGCAATCGTTGCCCCAATCCCCATGCATTCCATTGCATGCACTTATAATTGCCTTTGCATATTATATGCTCTTACGAGCATGCATTTTTTTCCTCGAGCCTTGTTGCTTCTCCTTGTGGACGCATAGGCTCACCTTGCATGTTGGCAAGGTTTGCCAACATTTATTCCCATCCCCAACTCCTGCACATGCACTTGAGGCCCTCACCTCTATGTCAATCCTAACGTGTCACATGTTAAACTCTGGGGACTTGAAGGGTAAAATGCAATTTCACAAACATGTAGTTTGTAAATCACGAGTTATCAATTGTGACCCGATCCTGTGACGGATGCGGACATGACATTGGTGGCAACTAAATAACTACATTCAAACTTCAAATACCCATAATGAACAAGAGGATGCCACATTTCAAACATGTCATCCCACACTTTAAATCTTCATATGACTATATCTTTCAACTCATAACTCCAAATCATCCATGGTTAGTCTCATTGGAAATTTATTGACAAGAGCTACAATTTGTAATAAAAAATATTAGATTTTGATGAGATTTGGTGGGTGAAAAAGGTAAATCATGATTCCGGCCATTAACGTGTAGCTACAGTGACTTAACCACCCCAATTTAATGAAGCATGGTCTTTTTCCTTCTTCTACAAGCAAGCCCATGACATGGGGTGACGAATTTGACAGAGTTCCATGCTATGTTGTAGTTAATTAATGCATATTGTTGGTGGTTGTAATATTGAATCTAAATTCCTTCTCTTTTCCCTCCTCTCTCTTTCTACCATCTCTCTATATGTTGTAAGGTGATGCTCATTTGTAAAGGTTGTACCCTATTGGAATGCAAGCACATTACCCTTCCGTATCGCACCTATGTTTTGAGTTGAATGTCTTAGATTTGGACCTCTACAGTGTGATTTTTGCCTTCCTCCTCTATTGTAATGCACTACGCATCTTCCTAAGTAATACAATTCATGTTTTATGGCTATTCTCTACCCTAGCCTATGTTTTATCGTATTATCTTGCTTCTCTATTGCTATTATGGTACGTGGTGTATGTTTTATCTCTTTGTAGGGTTTTATTTCTATTGTGCTCCATGAAAATGGAAGCTTGAATGTTGTTTCTGGACATTGTGGCACTCATGTTTTCCCTCTCCTCCATTTTTCTTCCATTTTCACTCATCTAAGAGTATCCTTCCCCTTTTTCTTGATATTATCACCTCTCGTTAGCTTAGGATTTCCCCTTTTATGCATCTCTCTCTTCCTTGTTCCCTTAGAATATGTATATTAGGATTAGATAGCTTCATTTCCAATTTTAGGAGTAGTTTTAGCATTAGGAATAGGTAAAGGAGCCATCCTTCTCTAGAGGCCTATCTCAAGAGCAAGTCCCACGACTTAAAGATAGTCCCATGTTGTCTCAAATCCTTGGATCTTCCTAATTTAGGTGTGGATGTAATTTTGAGATATAACGTATATGATTAAGCATAAATGAGGAAGTGTAAATGGATTGTTAAAGAACAATAACACCCGTAGGATGTGGAGGGATTTCCCTAAACGATGAGAATGTAAGGAGATCCGAGGGTTGTTATAATTTTATACCACTTTGTATGTCCTACATCCAACTCAATATACTAAGTGAATGCATGTGTGTAAAGAAATAAAACATGATATCTATCAAACCAACGTGAGAAACAACATGTTTAATGTACAATTCTAACAACACAAGTAAAGAGCACATGTCCCGATTTTTATTTTTGTAAATATTTGTCATTTTTGTATTATCACAATGTCAATGCATAAAAGACATGAGTAATAAAAGAACTAACCAACGAGAACCTCCGAGGATGTGAAGGATCTACTATAAAAGATGGATATTCATGCCTCAACGATGATGTAAATACTATTTGACTGTTGTAGTTACATGTTCCAAAGAAGGTTTAATAGATGTCACGAGTAACATGCACAAAGTGGTGTCGATATGGTGGACTAGAGGAATGAGAGTGATAACACTATAAGGGTATCAAGAAGTTATGGGAAGATCATAAAACCACCGTAATGTAAAATCCTTAAGACTTTGAAGAAAGAGCTTGGTAAGTAAGATGTCATTATAAGCATAATTGATTAAAGCAACATGAAATGAGTGAAGATGCTCATTGGGATCCCCTTTGCAATCATAAATAGGAAAATTAGGAACAATAAAACCAATAGGTAATAGATGACAAACCACTTTGGGTATGAACGTATTGTGAAGTAAGCTGTTTGAAATCCATAACATTAAAAGAAGCAAATGCACCTTGTTACAACTATAAGGCTTGTGTTTATAAAGTATGAACAATGGATTCAAGAGCTTAGGCGCTGAAAAACATACATGTGAATCATGAGGAGTGTAGACACCCCAAATTTACATTCATGTTTCCACTTGTTCCCAATATTATGCTAATACACCATGTTATTCACCCATTTGCAATTAATTAATTAAATTGATTAATTAATACACATTGTACCCCTTTGGATTAATTAAATTAATCCCATGTACCCTTTGTACCCCTTTGGCTAAATTAATTATTATTTATTAATTAAATAATTAATTAATTAAGTGTGTGCACATCCTAGTCATCTGCCACTTGATCAAACTCCACTTAGACTCCACTTTGACTACCCTAGTTAACGCACTTCTAGAATCCTAGAAAGGTGGGGGCAATTAAAATGCATGTACAACCACCTTTCCGGATGCAACTTTTTGTAATTAATTTCATTATTGCCACACGACACTATTATAATCGCTCATTAAGCTATTTTTAGCATGTTCATTTATCCATGTAACCAATTCCAACTACCTTCATTTTATAAATTACAAGCTTACCTTCCTTCCAATCCCTCTTGAATTTGAAGCACAAAAACTTCATTGAACTGTGTCTATAGCATTTTCCTTCAAAGCTTGGAGAGCACTCAAGAACACCCACAAAACACTTCTGACATTCTTTCTGCAAGGTTTCATAGGAGACCCTTATCTGAGGTTTACACATAAGGTTGTTGAAAGGTTTGCATGTTTGTTTATCTTTCATTTATGGTAATTTTCTCTGTTTACATTTTGGCACGCCCGGTGGGACTCGCACCCCTCCTCTTTCATTTTTGTTTCATTTTGTTTTTTAAACTTAGTCTTGCGAAGTGTTTCCATTGTTTTTGTGGTTGTGAAAATTTGGAAGAACACACTTGTGCAAGTTTTGAAGCAAGCAACAAGTTTCCCGGATCAAAATAAAAACATAACATATTATCATTGTATTTTGTTGTTTCACGGTGTTTTATTTGTGTACATTCTGAGTGCAGACATTTTTGGTTGCACTTGTCTTCTATTTACACTTCTCTGTTACATGTTTTCTTTTATTTAATTTCTTTTTCCGCTCACTACTAACACATATAGAGAATACATTAGCTTTTATTTTATTTTATTTTTTATTTTTATAAAAGTATATATTAGAGATATCTCAGACATATTTTGTTGTTTTTATTTAAAAACAAATTTAAAAAAATGAAAACAAAATACTAAAAAAATTAAACCCTAAGTACCCATTCCCTCCCTCCTCCTCGCACTCAAGAGCACCCACAAAACACTTTTGACATTCATTCTGCAAGGTTTCACAGGAGACCCTTATCTGAGGTTTTCACAGAAGGTTGTTGAAAGGTTTGCATGTTTGTTTATCTTTCATTTACGGTAATTTTCTCTGTTTACAAGGAGTATATATGGGATGTGTGATGACAATTATAATGACAAGAATAGGTATAGAGACATTTGACATCGATAGATGGGGTGTACCCAAAGAGGAGGCACCACAAATGTGGGAACAATAGATGTTGGGGTGTGTGATAATGAAATATGTTTGAGTTGATCTCGTGCAATGTAAATTATAATTCCAATATTGGAGGGATTCTCTTGCAAGAATTGATGAAATTCTAGGCATCCTCTTCGAGGAGACCTTGATCGTGTTATTCGGAAGAGAATTCAATCCTTGTGAATGATCGCGATCATTAATGATAGCAAAGGAAACATTAACAAATAGATCATGTGTTGGATTAACAAAATGATGAGGAAGCAAAACATCATGAGTGACACATTCTACATGAGTAATATCAATGGTGAATGTATTTGCTAATAGAGGGTCATCAAAAAGTAGCTCATGATGAGAAGAGTGGGGTGAATTGATATATTGCATTTTAAGAAGGGCAGTGATAAGATCATCATCACAATAAGAAACATAAATTATAGGAGTTGATACATTGCTATATCATTAACACTTGTTTTATTGAGGGGGATGGTATCATATTTAATTTAGTGGCATAACTCATGGAGCATAAATTGTTAAAAATAATTGGGATAATATTTGGAGGAATTAGTGTCTTCACAGGAAATATGTATAGTTTAATAGAATACTCATGATTTAAGGAAAAAACAAAGCAAAGAGTGACCACAAAAAGTAGGCACGATGATAAAATTAAAAAAATAGGCCTAGAAAAATAAGCATGTACTAAAATAGAAACCCTAAATCAACTAGGGTTTAGAGATTAGTAGGCCTAATACACAAGGAATAGATCTTAGATTAGGTGAAGGGTTTGATAAAAATTGGGTTCACCAAAATGTTTAACCCTTAATTAAATTTTAGGTCAATTTAATTAGGTGCGATTAGAATATATTTGATGTAAAAATCTTAAAAAGATGAAACAATAAAAATACTAATTCAAATTTGCAACTCGTATAAGATAGGAAAATTTGCATACACCATTAATATAACATGCGATTGAAAGAACAAAACATAGGTATAGAAGCACATAGCTAATTCTTGATGATTTATGCGAGAAATATGGGAATGTACAATAGTGAAACAAGGAGATCGGAACCTCGGAAACCTTGTAACATGAACTTTAACTTCACCGGGTCAAAATTATACTATTAGGTCAAGACCATATTGTATTGACCAAACCCTTCTATATGGTTTTAGACCTACTTTGAACCTACCTTTGTAACTTTCTAGTTTTCTTATCTTCTGGATTTTTCCATCACATTCAAACCCTAGTTTTCACACATGCATGAATCTCTCTAATGGACTAAACATCTCCTCAAACCATAACCTTAGATGAAGGTTCCTATAAAATAAAAATTATAAGGGTTATGGCCACACCCATGCAAAGTGTCGACATTGCACTACTCTGAAGATGCCTCAAACCACATGTCGTTCTCCACCTAGCATGTGATATCTAGATAGATCAATTAGATTTGATAATTACTTTGACATGTTTGCTTTGACTTGGATCTTGCTAAAACACTTGGAGAGAGGATGTTTGGATGCTTGTAGATGAGAGATATGGATACCTTGACCTGGTTTTTAACTTCATACTTGGTGTGGATGCTACCCTAATGACTATAGATGTGCAATTATGAGATTAGAGACCTTTGGATGCCTTTTGCAAGTATAAGAAGTGATTACTTTAGTGCATTGCCTTAGGAGTTCTAGGTTAGCAAATGAGGTAATATTTACTTGCTTATATAGGATTATGTAGATGATTTATCAAAATAATTTTCATTTATTTATTTTTCTCGTTAATATTCTTATATGGTTTTTGCATGGTTTTCTCTCTTCCATGTTAAAATTGAGCACATCTTTCGGTGCGCCTCGAAGGGATGTTGAGTCTCTTTGCGTGCGCGAGGCGCATGCGCTTGTGTTGAATCAACTTGTGTTGCGCCGCTCTTTGGTGCGCGAAAAGGCACATAATCTTTTGATGTCGAAATAGATTTGGTGCGCGAAGGATGCGCGCAAGGCGCATGCGCTGTGTTGATTGTTGCTCTCATGTTGGCGCACTATAATCCTGTGTCGACTTTTTGATGCGCGAAGGCGCATCCTTTCCCCTTCCGTGTCGACAACAAATCTCATGCGCCTTTGAAAAAGTGGTTGGCGCATTTATGTCCGATTTTTCTATATATATATGGTTTGCGCGCCCAAATGTCATTTTCACTTTTGTTGAGCACGTGATCGTTCTGAACTTGTCAGCCTCTGCTCCGTCGTTTTCATCGTCCTGTGGACCCGTTGCAACTTTTGCTATATATCCAGGTAAGAGGTGTTATTTCTCTCTTGTGCGTTTTGTGCTTTCATTTCCTGGTGTGTTCCTGGTTTGGTTCTTGCTTGTTGGGTGGTTGTTTATATGTAAATGTGTTGGCCTAGCCTCCTCCGTTTGCTGTCTGCCCCCCATGCTATCCTTCCTCTTTCCAGATCTGCTGGAGAAGGTCATTTTCTTGAAACCATGGTTATAATCCTCTTGGTTTTAACCGTTTCGTTTGCCCACTGAGCATGTTAAAAAAAGAGAGGAGAAGAAATCTATGAATCATGTAAAAAACCCCCTTTAAGAGTTTAGTTTTCTATTTTTCTCCTTGGCGCGTCTGTCACCCCTGCAACACTAAGAACAGTTGCGCCCCCATGGCGCATCTACCCCCATGCCATGTTCTGAAAGCAAAAATCCGCGCCATGGCGCACCCTTTCGGCCTGCTGCATCATGAGCTCATGCGCCCTCAAGGCGCGCCTTTTCCGCGTGCTACAAGTGCTGAAACTGCGCCCCAATGGCGCACCATCCGTCCATGTTGCATCCCTTTTCCATGCGCCCATGGCGCACCCAGCTTCCATGCAACAAAAGTTTTCCTTGCGCTAAGTATGAAGCTATAAAGGCGCAAGCGCATCCCCGTGCAATACCACCATTTGTGTGAGTTTTTCGTGCGCGCGCCATATTCCCTTGGGCGCATCCTGTCCCAATGTAACACGCGCTTCTCATGCGCCCTATATCAAATGCAATATGCAGTATCCATGCGCCATGCGCCTTTGGCGCCAATTTAACCTCTGCAGCACTCCTTTTACAGTGCGCTTATCTATTTAGCCACATTAGCTGCGGTTTTCATGCGCCCGCCACAGAGCCTTAAAATCTCTAACTCTTTCTTACTGCTAACATTCCGATGGAAGATCAAATGGCTAATTCAACCTTTTTGGATTGGGTCTCGCTTCTTCTTCATGCGGATCAGCAAGGCGAGTTCAAAGAACATATGTCTACATCCAAAGCAAAAGACCCACCAAACCAAGAGGAAAGGCTAAGCTTACAGAGGAGGAGATGAAGTACAAATATCAAAGGGTCAGGATGCCCGAATCACAGGCTGAATGCAGTATGGATGTCAGGGACTCAGAGTTGGGTCACATTGACATGGAAGAATGCAGGTTAGGACTCGAAAGGTTCTGAGAAGTCCGTGGATGGACAAATTAATAGGCAGTGCCCTGCATTTCACCGGAGGAATCCCCGTCAGTGCCATCAACAATGAATTCATGATGGTGATTGCACAATCTTACAACAAGGACACAAGATGTGTCGAAAACAGCAAGGGCGAGGTAATCATAAACCTCACTGCCCGTCATTTTGAGATAATGCTCGGCATCCCTCACCACCGGCACTTTGTGGCCGTCGGCCCGAAGAAAAGAGTGCATCAAGGCACAGGAAGACAATGAAGACCAATGCATGCAACTAATGAATGAAGTCTACTTGAAAAACAAGAAGGTGGTAACCGGTGGCCCCAAATCATCCACCGCGGTGACTTCTCGAAAGAGCTCAGTGATCTATTACTTTCTGAGCGGGGTCTTGGGCTTTACGCGCCCTACTACTTCCATAAATGGATCTTTGAGGTACTTGGAAACAATGAATAAGAATGTGCACAGAGCGGCGCTTTTCTTTGGGGAGAAATAATAAGCGGCACCATCTCGGCGGCTCTGACAATTCGCCACAACGGGGTGTTCCATATGAACTCCTACGTAGTCTGCTGCGGCGTCGGAAAGGATTATCCAGGGCTAAACCGAAGTGGAATTTGGCCTCAGGTCAAAATATATGAATATTATCCAGAACTAAGGTTGGAGAATAGCATCCCTCAATTCGCCAAAATTAATGATGCTTTCTTCTATCACATCATTTGCCTGTTGAGGCCAAATCTAACTCATGGTCGCACAACCAAGAACATTGTGTCAACTGTGGAGAAGTGGGGGGCCCTGTTCACCCAGTTTCCCACATTTACCTATCTGAGGGCGGTCAACTTCTTGGGCGAGCCAACCAGGCTACCGAGGTATGCTGGACCTAAGCTGATTCTACTAGAGTTATCAAGGCAGCTGGTCACATACCATGAGAAATGCCTCAAAAGAAAGAAGGGCGGAACTCCTTTCCCCCTCACGGTGGGCAGTACACATGCTCCTCCCATCACAAGCGAAGGAAATGTTCGCGAGTGGAGTTGCTCAATTTGAAACATGACTTCCCAGCCAGGCCTACCTTTGACCCAGGGCTGCCTGCCAGGGCTAAGCTTGATCCGATCCATGTCCCTCAAATTGAGGATATTTACATTGACGTCATCCACGAGGTGGAACTCAGAAGAAAGGATCATTCTCGCTTAGCATTGGCGGAAATTATCCAATACGGAGTGGCCATTGTCCCCAAAGGCTTCCAAACTACGGAAGATGAAGTAGACAAGGTGTATAATGACACGGAAGGGGATGATTGGCCCTTCCGGCCATTGGCGAAGCAAGCTCCTCAAACAATTGAGGAGAGGGTCGAGAGACTATGCGCGAGACGAGCAACTGGTGCCGCATGAGCAGGCTGATCTACCTCGGGGTAGATTTCACAACCTCCCCATTGGGCAATGCACCTCCAAGGTCGAGAAGCGGCTAAAAGGCAAAGGTGCGAAGGTGAACCTAGCACCATTCGGAAGAAGCCCACAGGAAGTCCTCCTTCCACGGCGCGAAGCAGGTAATAACTCTGGATTCGCGGAGAAAAAGCGGCGGAGGATAGTCCCATACGCCCATCCACTCGGGATGTCGGCATTGCTACTGACCACGAGAGGTCCCTTCATCCCTTCTTCTTCTCTTTCTTCCCCTCCTCGAGTGACTCAAACGACCACCCCTTTGGTCGTGTCCTCCGCCCCTTCTTCTACTCTTTCCCCTGCCTCTTCGTCTATCTTCTCCTCCCTCGCTGATCTTTCCTCCTCCATTTCTTCCCTCATTTCCGGGCTCCCTTCCCTTCCTTTGTCTTCTGCATTGCGGTTTCCCTTCCTCCCGTGGACACTTCTTCGGCTATGATTTCAATGCCACCACCGCGTGTCTCCACGTTTTTCCCCTCTTCTACTGTTGTTCCCTCCTCCTCTGTCTCTGGTCCTTCTTCTATGGGACCAGCCTGGATCTCTCGGCCGAGTGAGCCGCAAAGAAGAGGAAAGTTCCCATCGCTCAGATGGACTTTTCGATGATTCCGGCCAAAGGGGCAAAGAAGCGAAAACACTGTAACACGCTTCTCTCAAAGTCTTTGCGGGTGAGAGAGTTATGGAAATAGCATACCTTGATCCCTCGAGGAGAAAAAGGATCTGTCTCCGGCAGATTTTCTGTGACCCAAGTCACAATAGGGACGTCTTACGAAAGTCTCCGGGGAAGCTCTTTCATGATCGCGCCCTTTGTCAAAAGCTTGAGGAAATAAAAGAAGAAAAAGGCTACGAAGGAGCGAGAACAAATATCTGCTTGAAGCCTTACGAGAAGATGGGTAGTGCACCTCCCACGACTGCCGCCGAGACTTCGAGCTTCTCGGCCGGGAGAAAATCAATGAATATTCAAAGATCGGCGAGAGGGTATGGCCGTTTCTACGCTTGGAGGGCCGGATCCTCAGGACGGTGAAAGAGTGATCGCGAGTATGTCGATTCATATCTAAACATCAAAGGTGAACAAGGAACTCCAGTATTAGCGGGTCCCATATCGGAAAGAGCTAGATCATGCTTTAGACTCCAACATGAGACCTTTGACAAATGTTCGATTGTTGATCGAAGATCTGGTCAAGTTCGGAGTTTTCGGCCATCGAGGGCCCTCAGCAAAACCATGTCCACTCTGGACTATCGGATAGATCAGCTGGAATTTGTTACGGAAAAGATAGACAAGGTGAAGGAAGAGGCCTGGATGCGATGCATCAAATGGAGCGAATTGTTCTTAACATGTCTCCAGGGCTGCTCACTCCTTCCTTTACCATGAGATCGGTGATGAAACTATCCGGATCTTGAGGAGATCGCTTCTCGAAGGCAGGGCGGAGGTCACATTTGACACTGAATCTATCAACAACCTGCTGGCCTGTAGGGACTTCATCGGGTTCCTCATCGAGGCGGAGAAAGATTATTCTAAACTCCCAGAAAAGCTCATAAGCGAGCGGGAGACTTGCGAAGCAATCGGTGAAGCGGCACGAGGATCCATCACGGGATCAATTTGGGCCCATGATTAACAAGTTTTTGGAATACCGCGCTCAGTTCCACATATCATCTCCTGAGCAGCATCAGAAGCAGGCAACCCCCTTTCGGCCGCAGGATGACGATGACGAGTAGTTTTTCTTCTTCTTCTTCTTCTTCTTCTTCTCTCTATTCTCCGACTTTCTTGTTGAAATGTCTAAAGTGTGTTAGCACAAAATAATGACATCATCCATGTTGCATCATGGGATGATGTCATCCATCAGTTGTCAAAAGTCAACATGACTTTTAGATATTTTGTAAATATCTTTGTAAATATTTGTTGGCTCCTTTTTGCTTTTTCCTTCTCCTCTCTTCTATAAATCTTTGGAATACTTGTTGTATTCGGGGTGAACATTTTTAGATGAAAATAGAAGTGAGGAGAGAAAGACTTTGAGCTTTCTTATAAGAAGAAAACAGATAATACAAATATTAAGACTTTGTGCTCAATAGTTTGTGTTATGCATTAGATCTTCCTTACGTTAGATCTGTGTGTGTTTAATCTGTTGGATTCATATCTACTTTTCTGTCATTTGCTCATCAGTATTGCTTTGTTTATTTATGCAAGTAGGTTTGGCTCTGTTTACTACCAACCCAAAAACATAAATCTTCTGACCTTTCTGCTTTGGAATTCATTTCTTTTCTTCCTTCGGATCTGTTCTTTCTCTTTTCCCTCTTTCATTCCTTTCTTTTCGCAGCCTGAAACACTCTACTGGGATGAGATCCCAAACCCCCGAAGGCAGAATCTGTGAGACTTGCATAGATTCCTGCTGGTAGAATAGCAATAAACCGAGTTTAACTTTCTTTGACTCAAAGAGGGCTAAGCCACACCTTGTTGTTAGCTCGTCTATCCATAGATCTGTCCAGGTGACAGATTTTCGGACCAACGATTTTGGCGACTCATTGAGGATCGAATAGATCTGTCAGATCTATGAGGGTAGTAAGATATAAAAATCGAAAAAATCAAAGATTCTTTGCTGTTTGCAAATCGAACTTTTTGTTAAAAATCCAAAAATTTGCAAAAGTGCTCAAATGAAAAATTTTCTTAGAGTCATAGATCTGGTCAGTTAAAGATCTTTAGTTATTTGAGTTTTTGAAAAAATCGGTATTTTGCCATAGATCGAGAGTTTTTGTTTTTTGCAAAAGTTTGAAACCCTCTAAAAAAGTTAAAATCAGATCGAAAAATCAGCTTACTAATCTTCCTGCCCGTCTTATCCTCGTTGTAATTTGTCATTTAACCTGATCGGTTTTACGAAGAGGATAGTTTTAAATATCTAGAAAAGTGCACTTCTTTGCTGGTTTTGTGAGAAAAACCAAAAATCAGCAAGTACAACCAAAAGAAAGTTTGAATCTGCGCCATAACATTGCAGATCTGGAAGGAACAACTTTGCGAGTGAACCTTTACGCGCGGCGGGAGAGCCGTGGAGAAGGCTGATCCCACTTTGATCTGCTTCAAGGCACAATTTCAGCGTAACACCGGCGCATTTTTCAGCACTAAGCTCGGCTAGCCGGTCATCCAGGAGTGTCTCACCTTCACGAAGAAAAAGTCTTTTGCAGGGGGCATCCACATCCCTTTGTAGTGCCTTGCTACTCAGTGGAACTACAATTCCAGCTCGTGTTCTCTTTCCGGCTTTTCAGATGGCGGTACCATGGGGAAACGCGATGGGTCCTTTGGCTTTACCACATCCAGTTCACGCTCTCCCTCACGGAAATCGAAAGAATTTTCCCAAATTCGACGGGAGCGGAAATCAAAGCACGGATTCCCACATATCTGCATTCATTATGTCATGCAGTATTTTGGATGTGACCCACGAAGATGTGTCGGTTCACCTTTTTCTGGAAACCCTACAAGGACCTGCAGCTGAATGGTTTCAGCATTTGCCGGCCGGATCTATCACCAGTTGGGCCACCTTGCGGGATGCTTTTGAAGATAGGTACAAGCCTTCAGAGGATGCGTTTGCATTATTATCACGAATCACTCACCTGAAGAAGGAGGCGAATGAGACCATGCGCGATTTTGTCACCGGTTGATGCACTAATCAACCGTGTCCCTGTTGCCATGCTTCCAGCGCCGGAAAATCAAAAGTGTTTCTTAAATAAATGCTATGAGCTCGAAAGTTAGTTTCTTGCTCCTTCGAGAACGAGTTGCCACCTTGGTTCTCGCCCACCATTTGCTGCCATTCGCATAGAGGATAATCTGATAATATCCGGCGAATTAAAAAAGGAATCAGCCAAGCCTAAATCTTTGGGCCCTTCGCCCACCACTTCGTCTGATCCAGCATTCCAAAAGATGGCGAACGATTTGCTTGCATTGAAGCGATTGGCCCGAGCCTCTCCCGATTCCTCATACCAGGATATTCCGCGGAGGAATTTCGTTCCTAACAATGTCTCACAAAGGCCGCGTCTACCTACAGCTGCTCCACGGTTGGCACTTGAGGCCCCTCCGGTCAATGCTCTGGCCGAGATTGAAGAAGAAGAGCAGTATTATGAAGAACCTTCGTCTCGGGCGAAGATGATCAAGATGTCGGTGAACCGTTTGGCGACTCTACTATCGGGTATATGGAATTTGATGAGGAAGAATCTGATGAAGAAGAGGGTACCCGAGTGCGCAAGCGGCGATCATATCTTGTTTTTACTCGTTCGCAGGAAAAGAAGCGGAAGTTGCTGCCCATGTCCAGCGAGGAGAAGGCCGTGTCAAACGCGCCTCCGATCATTGCTAAAAGAGGTAATCCTCTTCCTACTCAACTCCACAGCAAATCTTTTACAAAGAAATCTTTTCCCCTATCTCTCCTCCAAATCAGTCCTCTCACATTCCTACTAAGACCACCAATCCTATTCCATCATCGCGAGTGAGGACTCATTCCTTTACCAACGACCCTTGGCCGCATTTGATATTATAGATCATGCAAAAAGACCAAGATCCAAATGTAAGGTGAGTATCTTGATCAAACCCGAACACTTGTAAGATTAACTAAGTATATCAAAGTCAAGGCTGTTATACCTAATCGAGCTTCCCAAAGGAATCCTTTCCACTCCCCACAATCCCATATAAATGTTGCTTGACATCATGCGTCGAGCAAGATAGAGCCTTTCTATCTCTCTCTGATCATGGACACAAGGTGAGTAATTGCATAATTGATTAGGGCTTGATAATGTCATGCCGGCAAAAAAGTCACCCATGCTTTGGGCCTCACTCTTACCAAACCTTTGGCGGATGTTATTCTTTAGAAACTAAGCAAGTCCGTTGGTTGGCCAAATCAGGGCGCGATTTGCATTTGCGGCTTTCCCGGGATAAAAGAGTAAAAATGATAGTCCTCGTTCTTTGACATTCCGGCGGCATATGGAATATTCTTTGGGAAGAAGTTTTGCGGCGAAGTTGGTGGAGAAATTCATATGGACTGGTCCAAAGCTAGAATTCCAGTCAAAGGCGTAATGCAGACTTTGGAGCCAGAATCACAAAAGAAATACTTGGTTACCAACTCTGAAGACCCCAAAGCTCAAATCCTTTTTGAATCATCAGGGATGGGGAATTACTTCTTATCTACTGAGACGGATAAAACAGGGGCTGTTCTCGTTCAGGAAGGAGATCTTAATAAGATCTGGACATTGCAATTCGATGGGAGCTGTGCAACTAGTGGATGTGGCGCTGGGGTCGTGTTAATATCTCCTGAGGAAGAAGTCATTCCTCTCTCTTTCAAATTGCAGTTTTTCAACACCAACAATACTGCTGAGTATGAATCTCTCTTACTCGGTATGCAAGCCGCAAAAGAAAGAGGAATAAAAAATCTAAAAGTACAAGGTGATGCTGAGCTAGTTGTAAATCAGGTCAAAAGGATTTACCAAGTGAAAAATGAAAGGCTCAGGCACTACCGTAACGCAGTATGGGACAGCATCGAAGAATTTGATGCCTTTTCAATAGGGGCAATTCCAAGAGCCCAAAATGACATGGCTGATTCATTGGTTTTTTACATCTCTCTCATGCTCCCACATCCGGTTTGAAAACAAACAAGTACACCATTGAGGTGGTTTTCCACCCGAGCATGCGAGATAATTCTCGGCATTGGCGGTGTTCATGATGATAATCAACTCATTGCCTTTACGGAAAGGCAGAAAATTTTAAAGAATTGCATTTTGAAGGTTCTACTTCCACTTGCCGTGAGTCGATCACCGACAAAGGCAATGAATCAAAGGTATCGATGGCATATGTCGGCTCAAGGAAATAAAATTCCAAAGGGCTGGTTTCTCTGGAGCACTGTTTGTGAGGCATGACCGTTTGTAAAAAGAAGAGGCGGGATGATCTGACTCATCCCCGGAGACCGAACCCGGTCAATTTAGGTTCGGAGGCACATCCGCATTTGTGAACATCGGGAAATGTTGCACTTGGAAAGAAAAGCGAAAATTTGTCAAGTTCTTTGAAAAAATATATGGATGTATTGGCATGGTCTTATGCCGATTTAAAGTCCTTGAGCCAAGGGCGTTCGGCACGATATTCCGTTGAAAGAGCGATGCCAAAGCCTTCCGCGAAGCGAGAGGCACTATAATCCCAAGATTTGGGTACCATCCGGGCCAAAATTCGAGAAGATGCTTTGATGCACGAGAATCATCTTCCCTATCCATCCACATACTTGGGTAGCAAATATTGTGCCGGTCTTGTGAAAAAGCGGTGAAATACGCATCTGCGTAGACTTTGAAATTTGAATCAAGCTTATTGAAAGACAACTACCCTCTTAGATAATGGATCAAGTTACGCAGCGATGGCTGGATCGAGAGATCTTGTCCATGCTTGGCGGTTTTTGAGTTCTGATCAGTTGAAGTTTCACTGAAGATCGATTTAAAACAGCATTCACTACTCCACACAGGGGTACATTTGCCTCTGACGGGATGCCTTTTGGCCTAACTAATCTTGTGGTGCCACTTTTAGTGGGCCATGGACTTTGCATTCAAAGGTATGATGGGGAAGGTCATTGTGGTTTACATTTAGATGACTTAACCGTGTTCTCTAAACAACGAAGCGATCATTGTGATCACTTGGAGCAAGTGTTGGCAGTGCGAGAACATGGGATTTCCTAAACCCAAAAAAGTCTATTTTGGAGTCACGGAAGGGAAGTTGCTAGGCCATGTGGTCAGCGAAAGAAGGACAAAGATAGAATCTTGAAAGAGTTAAGGCTATTCAAAGCCTTACTCTGCGCTCTGAAAGCAAGGCGGTGTTCATTCTTTCTTTGGAAAGGTGAACTTTCTCGGCGTTTTGTTCTGACTTTGCTTGAAAAGACCCGTCACATATTGAACATGATGAAGGGTCACCAACTTTCGGATGGAGTGAAGAGGGAAAAGGTCATTTGAAGAAATAAAAGCTTCCGTTGCCCATGCACCGATCTGGTATGTCCAGATTTCTCCAGGACTTCATCATGTATAGTTATGCATCGAGCATCTTGTGTCTGCAATCTTAATGCAAAAAAAGAATTCGAAGACATTGAGTCCCGATTGCATTCATGAGTTCTCCCCTCAAGCTTCACGAACTAAAGATGACTCAGTGGAAAAGCACGCCTTTGCCGTTGTCAAAGCGATGAAGAATTTCAGGTATTACATTCTAAACTCGCATACGGTGGTCTTTGGTCCACGACACGGCGGTGAAATCAATTCTAACTCGGCGGGAGTTAGGAAGCTTGCGAGGAAATTGGATCGCAAGGTCGGGAGTATGACACGGATATTAAACCAACCAAGCTAGTAAGGGGCAGGGCACATGTCGGCTAATGGCTGAAAACAAAGATTGAAAAATCCTGATGAGAGGGGTGACTACATCGAAGAAGCGCGGGACCGGCGAAGGGCACGATTCTGCCTCTGGTTCTATTTGTTGCAACTAGTGATGAGTGGTACTCCGACATCACTTTCTTCCTTACCTACGGCGAATGCCCGATGCACCTAACTGCAAAGGAGAAGCGCACTATAAAGCTCAGGGCGGCTAAATACGTCATCTGGGATGACGGCTTATATAAGCGCGGGATAGATGGCATCTTCTGCGATGTGTCGACAAGAAAGCCCACAAGTAAAACTCTTTGGAAAGTTTTCACAATTCAGCTTGTGGAGGGCATTTCTCTTCATCATGCTGCACACAAGATCATTCGAGCCGGTATTATTGGCGACGCTCTTTGAGATACGACCACACAGGGTGGCGAAATGTGAACCACATGCGGCAATTTGTTGGCAAGCCCAAGTTGGCTGCCCTTCCCCTAAGGCCGATCATTATCAATGAACCATTCAGACAATGGGGAATTGATTTTATTAGCGCACTCAATCCTCAATCGAGTCTTTGGACATAGCTATGTCCTTACAATGACGGATTACTTCACCAAGTGGGTGGAAGCCATACACATCGAGCATGCCACTACGAGGTGGTTTGCGAATTTCATTAAAGAAAATATCATTGTCAGGTTCGGCGTTCCAAACAAAATCGTTGCTGATAATGCTTCTAACTTCTCCTCACGAGAAGTTATTAGTTTTTGCTATGAATATGGGATAACCTTGGCTCACGCATCCGATTATTATCCTCGGGAAATGGTCAGCGGAATCCAGCAACAAGAACTTGGTGGCCATCATCAGCTGGTGGAATCAAATCAGCGGATGTGGCACAAGTCTTTGTACGACGCTTTGTGGGCGGACCGCATTACTCCCAAGAGATCTCTCGGCATGTCACCTTTTCAAGTGTTATATGGCACTGATGCCGAACTTCCCATTTACTGCGGAACTTCTGCTCTGCGCTTGCACGAGCCATTGAAGATGAAACTTTCCAAAGTTCTCTTGAAAAGAGAATCATGTATCTGGCGAGACTTGAAGAAAGAGAGTGAAGGTGGTCGATAGGATCACTTTGAACATCGAGAATCAAGTTAAGAGGCTTTTCGATAAGAAAGCCAAGCAAAGGGATTTTCAAGTGGGAGATCTCGTCCTTTTAATGGGACAAGCGAAGAGAACCAAAGGGCATGCATGGAAAGTTTGATTCCCTGTGGAGAGGGCCCTTCAAAATCAAGCAACTCAATGGAGAGAATAGTTTCTATCTCTCATATCTGGATGGGCCCAGCTCCGCTTCCTATAGCGGGCAGCATCTGAAGATCTTCAGGAAGTAGAGCTTGCTCTCTTCTTTGTACAATTTGCTTTAAGTTGTGTGTTTGCTTTCGTCGTGTGTTTGCTTTCGGTTTGTCGTGTGTTTCTTTTGTTCTCCCTCCGGTCCCCCTTGTTTTTGACTCTGTTACCCAATGGATAGGCACAAGTGATCTGGGATTCTCTACCCCTGAGTTCGTTCAGGGATAGTCCCCAGAAAGAGCCAGCTGTTATCCCGTAAAATTGACAAGGGCAATTTTACCGATAACCATACGGAAAATTTTGTTTCGATCCCTCGTTAGGGATCCCTTGCGTTCGAAATGTTGTAAAATCCCTTCCCGGGAAATCTAGTTTTCGAACTTAGTCTTTTCAAGCCTTTTTTGGCTGGGCGCATGAAATATCCTTGTAACACTAGCTTTTGATGCGCCCCCTTAAAAGCCTTTGGCGCATGGTTTTCCATGTTAACACATCTTTCGGTGCGCCAAAGGATGTTGAGTCTCTTTTGCGTGCGCCAAGGCGCATGCGCTTGTGTTGATACAACTTGTGTTGCGCCGCTCTTTGGTGCGCCAAAGGGCGCACATAATCCGTGTCGACAATAGATTTGGTGCGCCAGGCGCTTTATCTCATGTTGGCAGATGCTTTGATGCGCCAAAGGGCGCATCCCTTCCCGTGTCGACAACAAATCTCATGCGCCTTTGAAAAAGTGGTTGGCGCATTTATGTCCATTTTCTATATATATATGGTTTGCGCGCCCAAATGTCATTTTCACTTTTGTTGAGCACGTGATCGTTCTGAACTTGTCAGCCTCTGCTCCGTCGTTTTCATCGTCCTGTGGACCCGTTGCAACTTTTGCTATATATCCAGGTAAGAGGTGTTATTTCTCTCTTGTGCGTTTTGTGCTTTATTTCTGGTGTGTTCCTGGTTTGGTTCTTGCTTGTTGGGTGGTTGTTTATATATAAATGTGTTGGCCTAGCCTCCTCCGTTTGCTGTCTGCCCCCATGCTATCCTTCCTCTTTCCAGATCTGCTGGAGAAGGTCATTTTCTTGAAACCATGGTTATAATCCTCTTGGTTTTAACCGTTTCGTTTGCCCACTGAGCATGTTAAAAAAGAGAGGAGAAGAAATCTAAGAATCATGTAAAAAAACCCCCTTTAAGAGTTTAGTTTTCTGTTTTTCTCCTTGGCGCGTCTGTCACCCCTGCAACACTAAGAACAGTTGCACCCCCATGGCGCATCTACCCGCCCTGTTACAAAAGCAAAATCCGCGCCAATGGCGCACCCTTTCGGCCTGCTGCATCATGAGCTCATGCGCCCTCAAGGCGCGCCTTTTCACGTCTTCTGAAGTGCTGAAACTGCGCCCCAATGGCGCACCATCCATCCATGTTGCATCCCTTTTCCATGCGCCCATGGCGCACCCAGCTTCCATGCAACAAAAGTTTTTTCCGCGCTAAGTATGAAGCTATAAAGGCGCAGGCGCATCCCGATTGCAATAACACCATGTTGTGTGAGTTTTTCGTGCGCCGCGCCATATTCCCTTGGGCGCATCTGTCCCGATGTAACACGCGCTTCTCATGTGCCCTATATCAAATAATGTAAATGCAATATGCGCCTATCCATGCGCCATGCACCCTTTGGCACTTTTTAACCTCTGCATGCCTCCTTTTACTGTTATGCCCTTATCTATTAGCCCTTTCTTAGCTTTGCAGGTTTTCATGCGCCCCGCCACTGAGCCTTAAAATCTCTAACTCTTTCTTACTGCTAACATTCCGATGGAAGATCAAATGGCTAATTCAACCTTTTTGGATTGGGTCTCGCTTCTTCTTCATGCGGATCAGCAGCGAGTTCAAAAGAACATATGTCTACATCCAGCAAAGACCCACCAAACCAAGAGGAAAGGCTAAGCTTACGAGAGGAGAGATGAAGTACAAATATCAAAGGGTCGGGATGCCGAATCACGAGTGAATGCGGTATGGATGTCGGGGACTCGAGTTGGGTCACATTGACATGGAAGAGTGCAGGTTAGGACTCGAAAGGTTCTGAGAAGTCCGTGGATGGACAAATTAATAGGCGGTGCCACTGCATTTCACGGAGGAATCCCGTCGAGTGCCATCAACAATGAATTCATGATGGTGATTGCACAATCTTACAACAAGGACACAAGATGTGTCGAAAAGCAAAGGCGAGGTAATCATAAACCTCACTTTGCCCGTCATTTTGAGATAATGCTCGGCATCCCTCACCACCGGCACTTTGTGGCCGTCGGCCAAGAAAAGAGTGCATCAAGGCACAGGAAGACAATGAAGACCAATGCATGCAACTAATGAGCGAAGTCTACTTGAAAAACAAGAAGGTGGTAACCCGGTGGCCCCAAATCATCCACCGCGGTGACTTCTCGAAGAGCTCGGCGATCTATTACTTTCTGAGCGGGGTCTTGGGCTTTACGCGCCCCACTACTTCCATAAATGGATCTTTGAGGTACTTGGAAACAATGAATAAGAATGTGCACAGCGGCGCTTTTCTTTGGGGAGAAATAATAAGCGGCACCATCTCAGAGCGGCTCTGACAATTCGCCACAACGGGAGTGTTCCATATGAACTCCTACGTAGTCTCTGCTGCGGCGTCGGAAAGGGATTATCCGGGGCTAAACCGAAGTGGAATTTGGCCTCGAGTCAAAATATATGAATATTATCGAGAACTAAGGTTGGAGAATAGCATCCCTCGGTCGCCAAAATTAATGATGCTTTCTTCTATCACATCATTTTCTGTTGAGGCCAAATCTAACTCATGGTCGCACAACCAAGAACATTGTGTCATTTGTGGAGAAGTGGGGGCCTGTTCACCCAGATTTCCCACATTTACCTATCTGAGGGCGGTCACTTCTTGGGCGAGCCAACCAGGCTCTAGAGGTATCTTTGGACCTAAGTGATTCTACTAGAGTTATCAAGGCGGTGGTCACATACCATGCCATGAAATGCCTCAAAAAGAAAGAAGGGCGGAACTCCTTTCCCCCTCACAGTGGGCCGATACACATGCTCCTCCCATCACAAGGCGAAGGAAATGTTCGCAGAGCTGGAGTTGCTCAATTTGAAACATGACTTCCCAGCCAGGCCTACCTTTGACCCAGGGCTGCTGCGAGGCTAAGCTTGATCCGATCCATGTCCCTCAAATTGAGGATATTTACATTGACGTCATCCACGAGGTGGAACTCAGAAGAAAGGATCATTCTCGCTTAGCATTGGCGGAAATTATCCAATACGGAGTGGCCATTGTCCCCAAAGGCTTCCAAACTACGGAAGATGAAGTAGACAAGGTGTATAATGACACGGAAGGGGATGATTGGCCCTTCCGGCCATTGGCGAAGCAAGCTCCTCAAACAATTGAGGAGAGGGTCAAGGAGACTATGCGCAGAACAGAGCACTGGTGCCGCATGAACAGGCTGATCTACCTCGGGGTAGATTTCACAACCTCCCCATTGGGCAATGCACCTCGAGGTCAGAAGCGGCTAAAAGGCAAAGGTGCAGAAGGTGAACCTAGCACCATTCAGGAAGAAGCCCCTGGAAGTCCTCCTTCCACAGCGCCAGAACAGGTAATAACTCTGGATTCGCCAGAGAAAGAAGCAGCGGAGGATAGTCCCATACGCCCATCCACTCAGGATGTCGGCATTGCTACAACCACAGAGGTCCCTTCTGTCCCTTCTTCTTCTCTTTCTTCCCCTCCTCGAGTGACTCAAACGACCACCCCTTTGGTCGTGTCCTCCGCCCCTTCTTCTACTCTTTCCCCTGCCTCTTCGTCTATCTTCTCCTCCCTCGCTGATCTTTCCTCCTCCATTTCTTCCCTCATTTCCGGGCTCCCTTCCCTTCCTTTGTCTTACTGCAGTTCTGGTTTCCCTTCCTCCGTGGACACTTCTTGGTATGATTTCAATACCACCACCGCGTGTCTCCACGTTTTTCCCCTCTTCTACTGTTGTTCCCTCCTCCTCTGTCTCTGGTCCTTCTTCTATGGGACCAGCCTGGATCTCTCAGCAGTTGAGCCAACAAAAGAGGAAAGTTCCCATCGCTCCGATGGACTTTTCAGTGATTCCGGCCAAAGGGGCAAAGAAGCAAAAGCACATAACACGCTTCTCTCAAAGTCTTTGCGGGTGAGAGAGTTATGGAAATAGCATACCCATCCCTCGAGGAGAAAAAGATCTGTCTCGGGCAGATTTTCTGTGACCCAAGTCACAATGGGGACATCTTACGAAAGTCTCCGGGGAAGCTCTTTCATGATCGACGCCCTTTGTCAAAGCTTCGAGAAATAAAAGAAGAAAAAGGCTATTGAAGGAGCGAGAACAAATATCTGCTTGAGCCTTACGAGAAGATGGGTAGTGCACCTCCCACATTGCCACCACCGAGACTTGAGCTTCTCGGCCCGGGAGAAAATCAATGAATATTCAAAGATCGGCGAGCAGGGTATGGCCGTTTCTGCTTGGAGGAGCCAGATCCTCAAGGACAGTGAAAGAGTGATCGCCGAGTATGTCAATTCATATCTAAACATCAAAAAGGCGAACAAGGAACTCCAAGTATTAGCGGGTCCCATATCGGAAGAGCTAGATCATGCTAGACTCCAACATGAGACCTTTGACAAATGTTCGATTGTTCGATCGAAGATGCAGTCAAGTTCGGAGTTTTCGGCCATCGAGGGCCCTCAGCAAAACCATGTCCACTCTGGACTATCGGATAGATCAGCTGGAATTTGTTACGGAAAAGATAGACAAGGTGAAGGAAGAGGCCACGGATGCGATGCATCAAATGGAGCGAATTGTTCTTAACATGTCTCGGGGCTGCTCACTCCTTCCTTTACCATGAGATCGGTGATGAAACTATCCGGATCTTGAGGAGATCGCTTCTCGAGAGCGGGCGGAGGTCACATTTGACACTTGAATCTATCAACAACTTGCTTGGCTGTAGGGACTTCATCGGGTTCCTCATCGAGGCGGAGAAAGATTATTCTAAACTCCCGAAAAAGCTCATAAGCGGCGGGAGACTTGCGAAGCAATCGGCGAGCAGCCAAGAGATCCATCACGGGATCAATTTGGGCCCATGATTAACAAGTTTTGGAATACGCTCGGTTCCACATATCATCTCTGGCGACATCGAAGCGAGCAACCCCCTTTCGGCCGCGGGATGACGATGACGAGTAGCTTGCTTCTTTTCTTCTTCTTCTTCTTCTTCTTCTCTATTCTCTCAGACTTTCTTGTTGAAATGTCTAAAGTGTGTTAGCACAAATAATGACATCATCCATGTTGCATCATGGGATGATGTCATCCATCAAGTTGTCAAAAGTCAACATGACTTTTAGATATTTTGTAAATATCTTTGTAAATATTTGTTGGCTCCTTTTTGCTTTCCTTCTCCTCTCTTCTATAAATCTGGAATACTTGTTGTATTCGGGGTGAACATTTTTTAGATGAAAATAGAAGTGAGGAGAGAAAGACTTTGAGCTTTCTTGTAACAGAAGAAAACAGTAATACAAATATTAAGACTTTGTGCTCAATAGTTGTGTTATGCATTAGATCTTCCTTACGTTAGATCTGTATGTGTTTAATCTGTTGGATTCATATCTACTTTTACTCATTTGCTCATCGGTATTGCTTTGTTTATTTATGCAAGTAGGTTTGGCTCATTTACTACCAACCCAAAAACATAAATCTTCTAACCTTTACTTTGGAATTCATTTCTTTTCTTCCTTCGGATCTGTTCTTTCTCTTTTCCCTCTTTCATTCCTTTTTTAAAATTCCACTATACTTTATCCACTCATATTTTATCCTTATTAACATCGTGGCCTATGGTCAAATTCTACCATCAACCACCTAAAACTTATATATCATCCTTGAGCATAAAGAGGAAAAGTACCTTCTTTTTTATCCTTATTAACTCAAGTTTTCCATTTATATTAGGGATGATGGAAGAATATTAGGGATGAAAAATTTTAAAAAAACATGTGTGTGTGTGTGTGTGTGTGTGTGTGTGTGTGTGTGTGTGTGTGTGTGTGTGTGTGTGTGTGTGTGTGTGTGTGTGTGTGTGTGTGTGTGTGTGTGTGTGTGTGTGTGTGTGTATGTGTATATATATATACTAAAGGCTTAACTTATTACTTTTTCAAACTCCTTCCAAGCCGTGATATGTGTAGCAAATCTCTATTTTATTTATAGAAAATGTGAATTTTGTATAGATAAATCTATTTTTTAGAAGTATTTCATTTGGATATTGTAGGTGTATTCTCAACCTATAATTCATTTGATTTCTTCGTATTTATTCATTTATGCACTCACCATGTTGTCATATTTATCCATGTCATCGATCATCTTCACTCTAGCACAATGTTTTTCCCAATACTCATCACTCAAGTGTTCTAACATTAACCACTTGTCTCCATCCATACCGACCTTAATGCTATATTTTATGATGTTTTAATGGATTCTAATTCAATGACATCAAGATCCTTTCTCTCCTAGTGAGTGATGACCAAAAAATCCAATGATTGGGTGCAAAAGAATGCCACATCACCTAACACGGTTCTCAATTTTGTCACTTGTTCTTCTATATTTCTTTTCCTCTCTAAATTATCTATTTATATTGGCATCAATTAAGAATACTTGTAGTTATCCATGATCTCATCATGTATTTTTTTATTCATGTCGCCCAAATGACGTTAGGTGGTGTTAAAATTTTTCCTCTATTTCTTACAATTTTCTTGTTATTGGCCAAGTTTCATCAAGATAAAATTGGGGCCTCACCTTTGTATATCCACAACAAATTTATCCATTACATCCTCTATGGCCACACACCTCTTCATCTAATTTGTGCAAATTATTTCTTACATGAAATCACTAATTTGGGTCTTTTGCGGGTGATAAATTGTTTAAATATACTATGGACCTTAGTTCACTTATATCAACCGTCCCTTGGGAAGGTGGGAAAAACCAAATTGTCTTCTTCATGCAAAGATGTTTGGTGTCCCTAGATTTCACCCTGAAATCTGGGACTACCCATTTGAAAAAAAATCGTTCTTTTTAAAATAACGGGTCTTTTTGTGTTTTTATTGCCAAAAGATGTTTGTATTATGTTAAGATATTCCCAGTGAATCATATGAGCCAATTTCAACAAATACCCAGATGCCCAAACTCATTTTATCCCTCCGCCAAGTTTTGTTTGTGGGAAATTTTTATTTAATTATTTATTAAATAAATAATGCCCCGTTTGAAGTAAATTGTGCTCCGGTTGAATCATGTTGATGTTTTGCATGTCAGTATTCACACATCTCAATAGGGTTTTCACTAAGAATGAATTCAGAGCTTTGTCTGTGACTTTTGGCAATGTTTTTCATTTTTATTTATTTCTTTCACATTTTTCTCTGGTTTTCCCGTGGTCTTTCTGTTTAATTCCCTTGGGTCCGTTCTTTGTCATGTATAGTCTGTTTAATTGCCTGGAACATCTGGAGATCATTTATGACCAATGGATTGCACTAGAAGGAATCAACCTTAGAAAGTATCTGCTGATAAAAAAGATGAAGTCATGCACATAAAGCCTCTCCTAGGAAAGTTTGACTTTTGGAATAAATGGATTTAAGTTGCAAGTAGGGAATTTTGGCAATTTTGGCGGTAGGCGAGAATTTCTTACTTGCCTTGCAGGGTAAAAATCCCCATTATGGAAGTCAAACAACTTAAGTGAAAGAAGGGATTTTTGGAGCTGTGGTGCAGGGTAGAAAATCCCATCAAAGTTGACTTCTTATTTTTAGCATTCACCCTTGCCAAAAAGTGCGACCCATTTAGGCATTAAACAATGCTTTTAATAATATTTATTAATAGTTTCTCTGCCTAATTTTGGCGTCAGGAATGGGATGAAAGTCAATGCAAGAGGGTGAGCTGAAAATAGATCATGTATGCATGCTAAAAATAAATAAAATAAATTTATTTAAAGGCAACCAACAACATGCATAATTGGGCACCCAATTTGGGTGAATAAACATGATTGTTTATTAATTAAATTGCCAAGAATATGAAGGACAATTATTAAAAATAGAATGTTGAGGGTTATATAAGCATGGGCTGCCATAATGAAGAAGAAATTAATTATTTTTGCTAAGGATTGCAGCCTAGACAATTTTGGCGCCAAGGAAAGGAGGATTTGTGCATCAAAAGGTGTTTTTCATTGCTAGGAAGCTTCAAGGTTTGGCGCCTAGGGTTGGAATAACTTGATTTATGCTATGATAATTATCTGCATGTTACTATAAGTGCCCAAGTGAATTTAAAAATATTTATGCTTGCTTTGCATGCAAGCAAAGCCTCAAATTTTAGGGCAGCAGGCTTCATATGCAGATTTTTGGTGACAGAAATCAAGTATTCATGCTCTGGACTTCATCTTTGTCTGAAATAATTACAGGTATTCATTACAGGTGTTCATACAAGTGAAAGGGAGTTCAAATCAATGTTAGGTACATTGAATATATCTTCTGAATCTGAAGAAATTGCTAGATCTACACAAATTGATCTAGTTGCAAAGAATTTTAGCAGGATTAAAAGAAAAGAACACAAAAAGATTGCTCAAACAAATATTGTTCTAGCCATGATGAAGCGTGATGAAAGAGAAGGATCAACAGAATCATGCATAGCTTCTAGATTTGTTGATATCAATGACACAGACATAGGCCCGAACCCATCTCCGAAATAATTGACAGATCCAGGGCCGGAAAGACATCTCTCATGTGGGCAATAAAAAGTAGTGGAATTATTCAAGCATCAACATTTCCAGTCATAGCTCAGTTGCCCGAATTTGTTATGGAGTGTGCAAGGTCATATCATCCTCTTTCTAGAACAATTCGAGATGCTATGGGAAAGACAATAATCAAGTTGGATGCACAATTTATTAATTATTGTCTGAAGATTCCGACACGAACGGTAGTGATTGCAATTAACATGCTTGGATGCAGGCAACAAATGGGAGAAACACAAAGTAGATTGCATGGGCATAATGAACAACAAATATATGAAGAAGCCCAAGTCTCCATCCAAGTTCCTGAGGACTCTTCTGCAATCCAATTTGGTGTAGGAGGTGGATGATATTACTAAATTGCTTTGCAGGTTAAGTGGAGAAGCCAATACTCACAAATTCCGCTCATGGATGTATGCTTTCATGAGGACCATTGAGATCAACAAAGCTGATTCAATAATTAATTGGGCAGAGATCATCAGTGACAACATCGGTGAGCAACTCAAAGTGTGCGGTGGATGAACAACTTCAAAATGACTTCATACCTAGTATATGCAAAGACCTTGCAGGTATATTTTCCAAGCTGGATAGATGGGGCGTACTAGCGAAAGATCATATTTTTGAGTGCTTCCCACAGTTGACAGTTCTTAAATGCCACAAAGATTACAAAGCGATCAACGATGGGTTCTTACTGAATTCATCTCAAAATTAAATAGTGATATGAAGACCAACATGGTAAGAAAAGAAGCTTGGGAAGTTATATCCCAGCATGGCTATATTTTCATCCAGTTTGCAGACTTCACCTATCTTAGGGTAACCAAATTTTTGGGAGAACCAGTAAAGTTGCCGAGGTATCCAAAAGAAAAGTGGGTCATCATCGAGTTGTGGCGATACTCGTGGAAATGCATGACTTACAATTAAAGTGGCACAAGTCTACATGTTTCTTTCTAGTCATAGTGGGTTATTACAGTTTGCAGGAGCATCTACAAAGCTAGAGAAATCGAATCTGAAATTTTTTTCTCGAGTATGAGCCTAAGTTCTTCCTAGCATGGCTGAACTTTGACCCATATGGGGTAGTAAGGAAGACAATATCCCAGGAATACTCACATGTGCCTTCGTTGGAAGACTTCTGGATGAAGTGCAGAAATGAGTATGAAGTCAGAAAGAAAGACTTCAGCAGGTTATCAACGCAACAAGTGTTTGATTATGGTTTGGCACAGATACCTGCAGATCTCGCAGATGATGGGCATGTGATACTTGACTCATATCATCAAATGGGAGGGGATAGAGTTGCTCTTCAGGAAAACATTGGTGGTTGCCAGACGATTGAAGAAAGATCTTCTACAGTTTTGGTTAACACTTTGAACTGGTTGTTGACAAAGGGGTATTGCCTGGATGAAGCTTTGATGAATCAGATCATAGGAAACTTTACCGCAGGAGACTCTAGCAAAAGGAAGCACAAAGGTGAAAGCAACAAAAGGCCGAGAAGCTTAAGGTTCACAAGAAGTCTCACATGCAGGAGAAGGCCAAATCTACAACTATCGTGCTAGTTCCAACTTCTCCAACATCAACTCATAGCACTTCGCAGCCCCGGAACCTTAGAGAGATCTTGTTGTTCCTCCATTGAATCCAGCGTCATTTGTATTTTCTCCTCAACCACTCAGGTCTTCACCTCTCCATGCGGAGAAGTTGAAAGCACAGATGGTAGAGTTTGAAAAAGCATTGTCTTTGGACAATTCGAGAGGCTAACATCATAACACGATGACAAATTCGGATAGAGTAGAATTAGAGCATGAGATGGTGGTGCACTCGGTGACTTCTCATTCTCCAGAAGTAACTTTTCATCATGGTTGGCTTTGCAGACAATCCCAAAAGCCGAGAGGAGATCAACATGGAGGAACATGACTTTCAGTTGCTCCTGAGTTTGGGCGGAAGAGATAGAAGGCCTAAAGTTTCCAAAATGACTTCTAGGTTGATTATTGAGGATTTAGAACAAAATTTATTGAGTTATCATTTCCAATGGAAGGAAAGCACAAGGGAGAGCTCATGGTGGTTGATATAATAGTGACCAAAGTGCCAATAGGTCGAAACTACCACCGAAGGATTAAAGCAAGATACACAGACACTAATGAACACTTTATTCCTTAAGCTTGACAAAGAGAAGGCTGAAAGAGTTAAGCTTCAAAAGCAGGTGTCCCAACTATGTGAGATCATTGCTAAGGTCACCAAACCTTCCTCTCAACCCATTCTAGCACATGAGCAGGTAAGTAATCATCTGATGCAAGAGGTAGAAGATGCAGGGGACCAAGTCAAAGCTATTTCCTAGTGGAAAGAACAAATCATTCACCAAGCTTCAGAGCAATTCAAAAGAATACCAGCTGCATTGGAGAATATGCACAGGGCAGTATCCCAGCTAAAGGAACTGATGACATAGATAGAAGATGAGAACATAGTTGTTGAAATTCATCTAGATACTTTAGCTAAGATACACTCATTTCGAGGATGTGTTGATTACAGAGCGATTGTACCTGGTGGATTGGTGGAAAAGGGGAAGCAGTTAGAAATTTCAGTTTCCTTCCATGTAGAGATCCTCAAGCTCATGCTGAAAAGGATGCAATTGCTGGAAAGTAAGATGGGAGAAGTGTCAGAGAGCATCCCAAATGAATTACTTGCTTCTATGAGGAATTTATTCTGGTTGTGCGGAAAGAAGTTGATGAAGCCACCATGCCTTTCACGATGGATTAAAATTGGTGAGACTCATAAAGCTTCAGCGGATGTTGAGGGATATGGGTCTTGGTTTAGAGAAGGTAAAGGCTAACATTGTTGCTTTGTCTAGAGGGTTGTTGCATTCGAACAGAGAGAGATGCTATTGTTAAAACAAATGGGAAGATGTTGAATTACATGTTTGACAAGTATATTCAATATCAGAACAAAAAGAAAGTATAGATGTTACAATGGAAAATCTTCTTTCTTCTCTTATTTTCTATGTTCTGGATGAAAATGTAAGATTAAATTTATTGGTTTAAAAACCATTACTTTAAGTTATTTGGAAAGATTCTTTAAGATAGGTGATAGATGTGCACAATTTTGGCTTAAACTTTTGATGCATGTCACTAAGAGAGGAATTCTAGGAAGATGATTGCCAAATGTTCCCTTTACTACTACTTCATGTTCTAGTTCAGTTGTAGTTTCCTATTTGTAATTTCCCCTCTACACACTATAAGTAGAGGAAGAACCTACGGGTTAAAGGATCGGAATTTGTAATCAGCATTCTCATGTTTCTAGACTTTGAGCTTAAACCCCTAATAACTTTCTGCAAGCGGGGAATAGAGAAGAGATTTTTGGAGAACTTTGTGTCGACGGTGCATTCGTAATTTATTTCTTTTTAGATCTATGCATAAATTTTGTGTTGTCTTAGATCTAGAATCGCACTTTCCCTTGCTTCAAATTCTACATTTTAAGATCTATTTGTTTCATCCATGTGCATGTAATCAACTCTGTCAACTATTGGTTAGGTTGCACATTTCCTTTCCTTTCTTCTTGCATTTAATTATTTCCCTTTCCTGCACATATTGCTTACAATTACTTACTTGCTGCAAAACTGTCTAGCTATGGTTCATGAGCTACATAGTTAAAGTAATACCAACAAATAGATATTAGGAAATACAACTGACAAAATCTTACATGGGAGCCTCACCGGTAAATGAGGGAGATTTATCTCATGACTACCTAGGTTTTCAACTATGCAGAAAATCTAGCCAACAATGTTATTTATTATATCCAGGTGTAATGGTAGGACCCCCAAAATTTCAAAGTACCTAGACATACCCCTCTCCTACCTACATTTATATTGTGGCTATTTTATCTACCTTGTCTTCCTCTTTTTTAGTTTGCTAATTTTTCTCTTATTGCCCTCAATTTTGCTTCGTTTTATGAGATTATTCCTTGACATCCTTCTCGGTGACCTTTAATTTTTCCTCCATGACTCTCTTTTCTTCCTCCCAATTTCATCATCTTGCTTTCCTCTTCTTCCTCTTCTTTTTATTTGTTTTCATCCTTTGTTACCTATCTATTGTTTTCATCCTCGTCTTTCTTTAGGCCTTTACGGATTACTTTTTCCTCTCCTCTTCTTATTTTTATTTTTGGGATACCAAAACCTTCTTATTTTTGTTTTCTTCTTCTCTCAAATGTTTTTTCTGCTCTAAATGGTGTTGGGCCTTCAATATGTCCACTTCAACCTTTGACTTTATTTTCTCTTCTTGTTATTTTATTTTCTTATCCAATCTCTCTCTCTCTCTCTCTCTCTCTCTCTCTCTCTCTCTCTCTCCTTTATGCTTCCTTCCTATTTTATTTTCTCCAAATATTTTTGTTGTTTTGTCTGCATGCACATATTCTCGTGGTGATTCTTGGAATGGATTTCCTCATTTTGTAATTCCTTAACATTTTATGCTTCTTTAGGAGTTAAGTTATTTTTACCAACGTCATGGCCAACTCCGCACCATGCTTGAGTTGGGATGCCTTAGTAGATGTCATCTCTATATCCCATATATTATGTACCTTGGGATATGATATTATAATGTATATGGGTTGAAGAGGATTTTGGGATGTTGCACACATCCCCCTTAGTTATTTATATGTTTATAATATATGGGGTCATATAAGAATTAGTTATATTGGGTAATGAGTCAACCTACATTGGGATTAGGTATTACCCATCCATTAAGAGTAATGTATGCCTATATAAAGGATACATGTATAATTATGAGATGTAATATCTTAGTTGAGTCATTTATTTATTAGAGTTATATTAGAGGTTTCCCACTTGAAGTGGAGATCCCATATTGGGATATTGTGGAGTTACTCCTTCCTTAAGGAGTATTGTATGGTGTTTCCTACCATAAAAATATTCTTATAATTTTGAATATATTGAACATTTGGGCATCTTGTCCCACTTATAACTCTTGTGTTGTTTTATGTTCTCCATATTTTTCTATTTATTCATTTATTATATGCAATGATTTTATTAAGTGGTATCGTAGAGCACCGATCTGGGCGCTTTGTGGGATGAAACCCTAATTTTAGTGATTCGCCCATATCTTCATATCAACTACAATTTTTTTAGTGAATTATTTTGTGAACTTGAAAAATCATTTAAGAAACCTACCCTCAAAATTTAAGATTTTGGGAGTTGTTTTGAGAAATATATTTCATTTTTAGGGTTTAAATCCTAATTTTAATTCGATATTTATATCTTCTAAAGGGTGATGAAGTTTTCAATGATTAATTCTATTGTGTAGTAAAATTGTTTTAGGGATAGACCCTCATATTTTCATCAATTTTGGATATGTTTTGAGATAGTTGTTTTAGTTTGATTGGTTTTCACAAATTTGCTCCAAGGAGCTGCAATATTTTTTAATAGATTTTTTAGATTTTCGGAAAGTGCTCAAAAATTTAATTAGGTACGTGTTCTGTATTTTCTGATTTCAAGCTGACATCTATCCAAAAAGGGTAGGATAGAATATTGATCAAAAGGGTTTGTCTCCAGTAACCCTAGTTTTTATAGATCATGCATATGAAAACTTCTTATGCAGATGGTGAGATTGATGCTTTAGAGAATGGTGGATATAATTTGAGGAAAGTTATTTTTAGATATAATCACATGGTTTTATTTTAAAATTCGGCATGGTGGTCTAGTGCAAACTTGGCGCTATCATCAAGTAAGAAAAGAGATTCAAGATTGGTCTTGGGAGGAAATGGAAAAACTTTTCTTAGATTGATGGGACAAAAAAATAAAGATAAAGATGTAAATAATGAGGATGTTGCACATAAGGATGACAAAAAGAAAAATAATAAGGACGAGGAATTTTTATGAAAAAGAGGTTACACATGATTCAAAAAGAGAGACGGTAGCTCAAGATAAGAGTTTCGATAGTGAATTTTCAAATAAGGAAGCTTCAATATTTTAGTTTGAAGGGTGCATTCAAAGGAAAAAGGTAATTGTTTCCATAAACCCTAGCAACAAGTATAACTTCATCAACATGGATGTAGCTATCAATGTTCGGAAAAGAATATCAAGGAAGCTTAAGTGGACGGCAAGAAAATTCATGTCTTGAAAGATTTAAAGCTCTCTATGGATAAGTATGTTTTGCATTCATATTTTTATGCTTTATATATGGATGGTATTGATATTGTTCTTAGATATCCTTTGTTATATACCTTGGGAACAATTAATATTAATGTACAAAATAAATTCATGAAAATATGGTACAAGAGAAAGAAGGTTACCTTGCATGATATCACACTTAACAAGGAACAAAATAATGTCAAGATGAGCATGAGGATGAATTTAAATATGGTGAAGAAGGGAATACAAATGATTTAGAAGGAGAACATGAAGAACATGATGAAAAATAAGCAAATAATTCATCTACTCAAGAGAAAAAAGAAATTAAAAACAAGGTGGAAGAGGAAGATGAAGTTGAGGAAAATGTTGATAAGGCTAGATACCAAGGTTGCAAAATATGACACTCACACCACCATGAGAGGAAAAATCATGGAGGCATGTCAAAGCACATGAGGTCAAAATCTATATGGATATATAAGGAATTGGAGGAAAAATCACTATAGCTATACATGGAATCACATGAAAAATTACTAGGGATATGCATGGATTCGAGGAGGAACAAATATGGACATGGATGGAATCAACATAGAGTAGCAGATTATGGAACTAGGTTTCAAGATGTATCACCCACTAAGATCTCATATGGGTGGTTGGATGATCGAGCATGGTGACAAGTGTGCAATGATTTGAAGCACACTCATTATATGGCTTCTTCTCATGTTTTGGGGACAAAACATGTTAAGGAGGGAGGACATGTTATGTACTTTGGGATATGATATTATAATGTATATGAGTTGATGGAGACGTAAAATGTGGTACACATCTCCTTAGTTAGTTATATGTTTATAATATATGGGGTCACATAGAAATTAGTTATATTGGTTACTTAGTCAACCTACATTGGGATTAGGTATTACCATTTCATTAAGAGTAATATATGCCTATATAAATGATATGAATATCATTATGATAAGTAATGTATGAATTGAGTCTTCTATTTGGTAGAGGTATATTGGAGGTGTCCCCAAGTGGAGCTACCATATTGGGAGATTGTGGAATTACTCCTTTTTAAGGAGCATTGTATGGCGTTTTCCTACTATAAGGATATTCTTATATTTATAAATATATTGAATATTTGGGCATCTTGGACCACCAATATCTCTTGTGTTGTGTTATGGCTATGCATATTTTTCTAATTAATCATTTATTAAATAAGATCTTATCACCTTATGCATTTTCCCCTAAGAATAATAATAGAATCTAAAATATCCTCCAAGGGATAGGAGTTTCTCTTATATATTCCATTGACACTTGGTTGATTTCCATCGTTATTGTATAGGTTTCTTATTCATATCTATTGGCTACCCTATATAGCCCATCCAATGTTTGACATTGTTCCACTAGAGTACCTATTTTTTATGTCAACGCCTCTTCATCATCTTCCACAGGGGTTGAATGAGATCATATTTTCATTAGTAGTGTTTGATATTCATTTTTGAATCCCTCACAATTGTATCTAGTTTTGGTGTTTATGTCGGAAGCACCTTCAATGATTTGTTGTGGGTACCCTCTTAGTTACTTGTGTCCTATTTTTAGTGAATCTATTAGGAAATTCCCTAATTTCTCTATATTCAATTTCTTATTCTTCTCGCATACTTATCTTGATAGTTGTGGACAACAAAGTTTTACCTTTATTTTTATGTGGAGATGTTTGGATATTCTAGAGATTCTCTTCTTCCACCCTCTAACCATTTATAGAGGATTAGACCTCAAATTATTGTTTTGATACATTATGGTCCATCCTCGCACTTAAATCTACTACGCCTATCTATTCTCATCTAGTCGTGGAACTCTCAACCCGCTATTGACGACCAAACACCTATTTTTCTACATTCTTTTCTTCTTGTGTAAAAGGTCTAGTTTCCGCACAACTCCTTCCATTTTCTTTCCAAGTTTCTTCTATGACTTCTTTGATATTTACAACATCAATTTCCTTTTATATAAGGGGAACTTCCTAATGCACTCTACAATGTTATTTACTTGTTCATATGACTCCTCAAATGGAAATGAAACTAATGTAGTCATGCATGAAATGAATGGGTGGATGTATAGTTATCTATAACTACAATATAAATGTCTTCGCTTTCATTGTGAGTCACCACCTTCTCGGAGATCCTACTTCCTCTAGATACCACCCCTTAATGTTTTCTCGCCCATTATAATAGTGATGTTATGGCATTTACTTCATCATACTTTGTATGTGAGCTATTATTTGTGAAATTATTGACTCATCATCTTTCTACACTACTTGGTACTCCATATGTGACACTATTTTTGTAAAGTAAATATCTAGACATATCAATAGGGAACCATATCCAAAATTGTGTTTACCTTATTTCATCTTATGCACTCATTGTTGAAATTCTTAAGTGAAATTTTATAGAGATTATCCTTAAATTCAATCAACACCATGTCATAGTCCATCGTGGCACTCCTTCGATGCACAAAATCATCTATTTTTGTGTAGACCTTCCAACCTACCGCCTTCACCCTAGTGTTGCTTTTGGGATGTCTTCAATCGATAGTCCTCTCTTGTTCACAATAACACCCAATAACCTCGTAATTGTTTTCCTTCTGGATTTATTATCCATCCTATGTGCATTGTGACCATTGTTCATCAAGCCCATAACCTTTTCCATTACCTCTTCTATTATTTGTTAGGTGTTGTTCATATACAAGATTCCATTGTGTAGTTTACTAAACAATATTTTAATAGTTTTTAGTGCTAATATGAAAATGGAAAATTATGCCACATGTCTAGTTTCATGCGTGGAATCACTTTTACATTCACCTTTCACTTCTCCTTTTGTGTTTATCGATTCAATTCAACTAGATACCGCTTATTTATTTCCATTTCCCGAAGGTCTATCTCTAACAATTTGGAGTGAATGTGTTCATCTACATCACATGAATATGTGAAAATCGCCTCGGGTTGAGTATATGCGCCTTCTAATTGTGTTTCTTCTAATTAGGCTTATGTAACTCCCTCTCTCGATTCTACTTGTGGTACCGCTATTATTGTATTTTTGTTTAGGATGTCCTAGTTCTATATGCCGCGGATTACAAAACCCTTAATTACTATCTTTATTTTCACCCAAAACCTCTAAGTATGGAAATCAATTTAATTTTACAAAGGGGTTCATTCTTATTTATAGTTTTTTCAAGTATGATATTCTTTCGATGCATTAACGCCTTCAAATAACCGGAGGCTATTCTCCACACAAAATGCACCACTTTTACACTACACATAAAAGGCCCCTTTGTAAAAGTGGTGCATTTTGTGTGGAGAATAGCCTCTCGCCTTCAAATATTCCCAAGATTTAGCAATGATTTTATTGTAGTTAAAGCACACCTTATTGATTTCTCCTCCACATGTAAGCTTGTTTTCTACTTTGCATCACTTAATTCTCCACCATGTGTTCTCTTCTTCATCACATGTTACTCTTTTTACTTTTCTTATGTTTCACGCCTGCGATATACTACCTTTACTTTTTCATGTGTTTGTGGCATGCAAAGTTATGCAAAATAAAATAAAATAATATTTTTCCCTTATGGGTTTTCACAATCCCACCTCGCCAAACATCCAAATTTCTAGTTTTTAATTTGGCGACATTCATTTTTCTATTTTAATTGTTTTTTTTTTTATTTCAAATTTTTTTTTGGCTATTTGTTGTTTTTCTTCTTTTTCCCAAATTTGTTTTGTATTTTTATTTTTTTGTTCAATTCTTTTTCTTTTCTTTTTCAAAATCATTTTAAATAGTTTCTCTTTTTGTTATCCCAAGTTTTTATGTTTTCTCATTTTTATCTTGTTGGAAATCACAATTTTTTCAAAAATTTGAATGTTTTTATGGTCTCCTTCACTCCATATAGCTACATAGGCCTTTGGCCTAGTGTCGCTGCTCGTTCATGCCCTCTTCATTCCACACTTGAAAAATTTCTTAACTTGATTGCTCTCTGGATGACAAAATCTCATCAACTATGTGTGGTCCTAGCCATGTAATTTTTACTTTTAATGGTTTTTTGTACTTGTTATCATACAACACCTTCTATCCCCTATCAAATACCTTACATTTACAATGGTGCTTGTGTCATGTTTTATATCATTGTTTTTATTGAGTTTGATTGTACGTGGCTATAAACTACTTCTCATCTAAATTCTCTAGGTCCTCCAATTGTTCGTGAATAGAATTATCTTTATTTACACAAAATACTAGAATTATCCATTGTTAAAATAGGAATGAAAAACTTCATAGGAACCACAACCTCCAAGTCATATGTCGGTTACGAATGGACAATATTTAGTAAGTCACTTATAGCTTGTGTGGTACACCCATAATGTTGTAGGTATCTTCAAATCCCAGTCCACTTGGTCTCAATCACAAATTTTAGTAAAAAAATTTTCAAACATCTTGTTTAATAGCTCCAATGTTTTATTTGTTGTAAATGATACACTATATTTTTGTCGTGATTTATGAATACATGTGCTAACAACTCTTTAATGGTCTCATTCAAGAAGTGTTTCCTTGACCACTTTTTAAGATGAGTGTACATCCAAATTGTGTAATGATATCATCATAGATTTTTTTTTTTCCATTGTCTTCATGGTACAATCCTTTTTAGGAATAGCCTCTACCTATAAATTTAGATATTTGGTCCCGTTATTCTAAATATGTCATGTGAAGTAGTCGGTGGGATTAGTTGGATTGACAAATTCTATTACCCATTTTTGAATGGAGCCAATGCAAACACTAGTCATAGAGGCATTTCACCTCTAACATTTATTTTCCCCACTCTTTGGAAAAAGTCACACTGCATGCATATGTATGTGCATCTTTAAATAATGTAGGAAATTATAGACCCACCAAAAAAATTTCACGCCATCCTATCTCCTCCATTGTGTCCTCTAGTTATTTCTTTATATGCTTCCCTTAATATTTCTTCTCTTTCATGTTGGAGTACTACTCGCCATAGTATTTCATCTCTCCCCTCTTATATAACAATTCTTATTGTTATGTAAATGGAAGTGCTTGAATTAGTGGTTGCATCTTGTCATTATTTACGTAAACTTGAGGAAACTCCTTGTCGCAAAAGAGAACGATGCCAAGGTTTCCATTTATTTTAGGATCACCTCTACTCAAAATAGGTGTGATCCTAGAAATTTATTTTTGATTAGTCCCTTATCTTCACCATTTTTTATCCATAATAAATAGTTGGGACCATCATTGATCTTTCCTTATTTTACTATGATAGTAAATTCAAACTCCTAAAATAACATCAACCATCAAGATATCTACCCTTTTATTCTTTGGTCTATTTATCAAATATTTCAATGACTCATGATCAATATAGAATAAAAACGAGTGGTTAATAGATAATGAAAAATAAAAATGTGTTTCTATCTATCGTGGGTTTTACTTTAACAACTTAGTTCATGAACCATAACTAAGAAGTTCTCAGCAAGTAAGTTAATTGCTTAAGAAAGGAAAATTATTAAGAAGGAAGTAAAGGAATTACAGAGAAGAAGAATGAGGAAGATGTGCATCCCAATTAGTAGATCAGCAGAGAGCTAATCGCATGCACATAGAAGAAACTCAAATAGATTCAACACACAAATTATAAAGCAAAGGCAGCTCTAGATCTAGATCTAAAATAACACAAAGTCTATTAAGAGATCTAAGATTTAAAGCAAGAAACAAAATACACCGTGACACAAAGTTCTCCTAAACCCGCGCTTTTGTATTCCTCTCGCAACAATTGGCTCTCGTGGGTTCAAAGACAAAGTCTAGAACACAAGATTGCTTCTTACAAATTCTCGATCGATCGATTATTAACCCGAGGTTCTTCTCCTACTTATAGAATGTAGGAGGGAAAGTACAAATAGAAGACTCAAACCGAACTAAAGTATGAACAACAAGTAAAGATGACATTCGCAATCATCCTCAACTAACTTCTTCTTAAGTGACACATGTATCACTTAACTAATGTAAAGGTTCCACATGACTTCAAGTAATGGTCAGAAACCAATAACTTAGAAGTTTACAATTCCATCCGGAACATAGAAAATAAGAAGAAAGAAAGAAATAGAAGAAGTCATGCCACCGTAACATCTACATCTTCTTCTTGTTCTCGATATCCGATATACTTGTTTAACATATAGTTCAAAGATCTTTCCATCTCGCTTTAGCTATCGCTTCTTTTCTCGTCCCCGACCGCAGCAATCCTTCATTCAACACTTGCCGCATGCTTCCACTTCTTCCAAACTTGGCCCAAATCTCGCAATGTCTCGCATCAAAGTTGTCACCACCTTACCGATAGAGTTCATCGTGAAAGGCTTGGTGGCTTTATCAATCCTCTTTTCGCACCATCGAAGAGAACCTCCAGAGAATCATGCACCTCGTTAGAAACAATCCGCACGTATGAAGTAATACCTCCATCCACTCTTTCCTCGCTGAAAGAAATAACACTATCCGGCAAAATCTGATGTTCTCGCTCTCAAGTGCTCGCATCCTCTTCAAGAAAACTCGCAGATCTCCAAACGGAAAGATACCGCAAATTCTAAATGCTTCCCTTCTCGACCGATCCATCCGCACAATTTGCTCGCAACCAATACATCTCCCTACAGCTTGTTGATCTCGCCAAAACACTCAAAGTTACTCTCTCGCAATCGTATTTATTCCTTTTATGCTTTCTATCACCGCTTTTTAGTTGATTTTCTCGCATCGCTCATAACCTTTAGCGGGTCGGCACTTCTCCAAGTCAGCACGTGTGCTTCGACGAATAATCGATCCTTCCATTCATCAATAGCCTTTACTTGATTGCTTGCATCTTCCATTTCCCGCATAAGATGATCACTCACCGCTACTAAATGGGCCGAACGGAAGATTTAGCAACCTTGGCTATGATCTCACATAATTGAGATATTTGCTTCGTAGCTCTTCTTTCTCCGCTTTTCATCATTGCCTAAGGAACAAAGCATCCAAAGAATGTCTCGCGTGTCCCGCTTCAATCCTTCAAAGGTAGCTTGACCGAGTGGTATTTTTGTCACCGCTACATCTTCTCGCCGTGAGTTCCTCTTCTACCTTTCCTTCCGCGGATCGATATCTCAAAGAAACTTCTCTCCCGAATCCTCGATGATCAACCTAGAAGTCAGCTTTAGCAACTTTAGGCCTTCTGCCTCTTCTCGCCGTATCCTCAAGTAGCTGCAAGTCATGTTCCTCTAAGTTCATCTCTATTTGCTTCTTCTAACCAACCGCAAAGCTAACCATTCCGAGAAATTACTTCTGAGAATGAGAAGTCAGCTGAGTGCGCTACTATTTCCCGCCTCGCATCCTCTCCATCGTAAAGTGCCACAAGATTGCATGGCTGCCATCCTCTCAAACATCCAAGGACAAAGCTCTTTCAACTCCGCATCTCGCAGCCTTCAACATCTCCTCCTCGAACGGGTGCCGAACGGGCGGCTGCGAGAAGATGAACGCTGCTGGTTTCAATGAAGGCATGGAAACATCCCGCCGTGGGTGCAATAGTTGGTGATCCACTAGGTACCGGAGAAGTCGAGTCAAAGCTATGGTCGTAGAAGTGGTCTCCTCTTCTTGAGATTTTCTCGATTTCAACTTCTCGACCTTCTCGCGCTTCTCTCCTTCATGCTTTCGCTGAGGGAATCTCCCGCGCCCGGTTGCCCGTGATTTGATTCATCAATACTTCATCAAGGCAAGATCCCTTCGCAAGAACCCAGCTCAAGTACTCACCAACACAAATCCCGATCTTTCTTCTATCAGGCCAGCAAAATGCCATCGCTATCCCGTAGAGAGCTTTATCTCCTCCCATTCGATGGTAAGTGTCCAAGCACCACGTTCCCATCATCTTTAAGATCCGCAGTATCCGCGCTAGTCCAAAGTCAAATACTTGCTTTGCCGACACCGCTGAAATCTTTCTTTCTCGACCTCGTACTCACTTCGCACTTCATCCGTAAATCTTCTAACGAAGGCACATGTGCGTACTCCCGGAGATTGTCTTCCCGGCTATTCCAAATGGATCAAAATTAAGCCGCAGGAAGAACTCTCGCTCATACTGACAACATTTGTGCTTCCATTCTTCGAGCTCGTGAATGCCGATGCAATCGTAATATCCCACATGCTGAGTGGGAAGTAGCCCGTAGACTTGTGCCGCTTCGATCAAGGTCGTGTAACTCCACAAGTTGCCGCTTAGCTCCACGGCAATCAACTGCACCGTACTCGCATCTTTGCTGGTTCACCCGAAAAGCTCGTAACCCCGAGGTATGTGAAATCTGCAAACCGGATGAATATATCGCCAATCTTGACACTGCTTCCCATGCTTCCTCGCTACTCGTGAGTCTTCAAGTCTTTGTCTAACCCGCAGATGAAATCGTAGAAGAAACCATCGCTGATCACTTCAAGTCCTTCTCGCACGCAGTGCAGTGCAGTAGTCGGGGGTAGCACTCAAAATGGGATCCTCGAAAGAATACCACATCTATCTAGCTTGGAAAAGACACCCCGTGAAGTCGCAAATATACCCAAGTATGAAGTCATCTGTCAAGGTACGCTTTACGCCCGCAGCTTGCTCACCGATGTCACGCTAATAATTTCTCGACTAATCGATTATAGAATCAACCTTGTTGATTTCAATGGTCCCGATGAAAGCATACATCCATGTCCTAAAGTGTAGGCATTCGCTTCACCATTCAACCCGCATAGCAATTTGACAATATCATCCGCCTCCCGCACTAAATCGATCGTGGAAGAGTTCTCGAACTCGGAAGGGGATCTAGGCTTCTTCATGAACCGCTATTCATGATGCTCACACAATCAGCTCTATGCTTTTCCCACCTACTGTCAGCATCCTGAATGCTAATAGAAGTCACCACCTTTCGTACTGGAATCTTCAAACAATAATCGAAGAATTCTGCATCCAAACGAATTATTGTCTTTCCCGCAACATCACGCACTGATCTAGATGAAGGATGATAGGATCTAGCACACTCCATCACAAACTCTGGCAATTGGGCTGTACATGGGAAAGCTGCAGCTCGAATAATTCCGCTACTTTTGACCGCACGCATGAGTGAAGTCTTTCCAGCTCTGGATCTATCAATCAAATCAGAAAGAGGTTCTGGGCCTAGATCCGTGTCTCCTATGTCTGAAAGTTTAGAAGCAATGCATGAATCCATCGTGCTCTCTTTTTCATCTCCTTTTGCCATAGCTTTATCAATCTTTGTCTGAATAATTCTTTTTCTTCTAATTTGGCCTGCTTTCTTCAATACCGTGCAGATCTGACAATTCTTCGATTCGAGGATATTTGCAAATGTATCGACATCGATAAATACTCCTTTTCTTTTATAAAGCACCCGTAATGAGTTCCCGCAATTTATTCAGACAAAAATGGCCACCGAGCATGAATAGTGAATTTAAATTATAAAAATCTGCACTTTTCAAGCCTCGCTGCCCCAAAAATGGTGTTTAATTTGCACATAAAGAGATCATGAATCCTTTCAATCAACACTGAGCTCCTTTAACACCCGTGGAAAACAATCAGCAGCATTTAAGATGAACCTTTTCCAAAGCATGCGCCAAATCTGAAGCTTTTAGCCTTTGTTAGCACTTTGTCTCAGGCAAAATCCTTCCTCTAATGGGGGCGCACTTTTTCTCCTCGCTGCAATTCTTTACCCGTGTGTTGAATAATAAATCCATATGGCTGCCCATGCTTATATAACCTTCATAATTTATAATTAATAATTGCCCTAACAATTAAAGGCAATTAATTAATTAAAAATCATGCTTTTCTCTTTTAAAATTGCATGTTTAAGGACAGCCATCCAATAAATTAAATTAATCCAATTTAATCCTTCACACAAGGACTTAACTTTAGCCTCACAGTGTGCTTTGACCATAGCCACTGAAAATAGAAATTAATTTAATGATTTAATGCATTTAAAATCATTAAATAACTCCTAAATGGGGCGCACTTTTTCCAAGGAGAGGGGCAGCCACTAAATAAATTAAATTTAATTAATTTAATTGCTTTCTTTTAATCCTCCTTTGACTTTTCAACCTCCTCAAGCTTGGGCGCACTTTTTCCAAGGATAGAATTTATTAAAAATAATCAATTTAATTATTTTTATCCATCACCAAAGGGGGCGCACTTTTTTGCACATGTAATTCTATTTTTAAGAATTTTCACCATAATGGGATTCTTTACCCTGCAAGGTAGGCACTACAATCCCATGATCCACTTAAGTGATTTGACTTTTGCAATGGGATTCTTTACCCTGCAAGGTAGGCACTAAAATCCCATGATTTCACTTAAGTCACTTTCCTTTTATTATATCATGGGAATTTTCACCCTGCAAGGTAGGCAATAAATTCCCACCGCCACAAATTTCTATTTTTCCCACTCAGCAGCCTAAGTGACTTTTATAACACGGAAAAGTACCCCAGCAAGTGTGTATACAATTCCCATCCTACCTCGCGGCTTATATTTTTCCCATCGCAGCCAAATCCTTTGTTTTCCAAAATGCGCCTATCCTCACAGGGGCTTTCCCGTGCACGACTTCGCTTTTTCCCAAAGCTGATCCGCACTCCGATGATGACTTCCTCCGGCAAAATGTGCGTGTATGTTTTCCACCGCCTGTGCCAAAATCGGGCTTACCCATGCCAAGGAGTTGCTCCAGAAATTTTACGTAAAACAGAACTGACACCACAAAAACACGAAAATTGCCAAAGTTACAAATAAAGCCCAAAACTTAAAATAAGTTAAAATCCTTCTCGTATATAGGAATAATAACATATTCGCCATAATAGAGTTAAACAGAGCGCAAATAAATTTCATACGGGCTCAAAATAATTAAATACAAATTTCCCGCAGATAAATCCCGACGACATAATAAAACAATTTTGGGCATCCGGGTATTTGGAAAAGGGCTAATATGGCTCTTCAGATTATCTCGACGCAATACAGAACTTTCGTGCAATAAAAACAACAAATGACCCACTATTTTAAAAGTACGAAATTTTTTCAAATTGGTAGTCACAGATTTCGGGTGAAATCTGAGTGACACCACTGGCTCCGCCTCAGGGACATCTTTTTCTCTTGTCGAATGACAAAGGGAAAAGATGAGATCCCAAAGATCTCTCGGTTTCGTATCTTGTCCTTTGGGCACGGGTCAGCAGATAAACACAACACAACACAACACCAAAACAAGACAAAACAAGGAAAAACAAACAAAGGTTTTATTTATGTACATACAGTGTTTTACCCTCGCTTCTCATGTTCTAATAGCTTCAAGTGTTGCCTATCAAAGGCAACGGCAATTCAACTCCATCCCGATGAGCAAGAATGAAGCTATCTCGCTCCGGCGATCTTTTTTTGATTACAAAAGGCCCTTTCCATAGTGAATCGAACTTTCCATGCATGCCTTTTGCTTTCTTTTCTTTGTCCCATAAGAGGACCTCAAATTAACTTCAAACTTTCTTTCCCGGCATTTTTGTCGAAGATGACTTTCACCTTCCTCTCGATGCTCACAACCTATCTCGCACTTGAGTTTGTACTTCCTCAATTCACTGTGTACATGATTCTTTTATCAATAAAGATCCGTGAACGTGGAATCTTCCAGGCTTTTTGTAAAGTCGTAGGGCGTGCAATTCCAAGGTGAGAGGCAGCCTGTGTCTCTTCCATATAGCAAATGAAATGGGGACATGCCTATCGCCCGCCTTTCGTGTGATCCTATCGCCCATAATGCATCAAACAACTTTTTATGCCAAGTCCTTTGATTTTCTCACATAAGCTCATGCACGATAGTTACTAAGTTCTTATTACTAGATTCAAATTGACCATTCCTCAGGATAGTAGTTTGAGGAATGAACAAGTCAATCCCATACGTGTAGCAATTCCACCAACTCCTCGTAAGAAAGATTCGAGCGTTGTCTCGCTACAATTTTGCCGGGTACGCCAAACCCGACAATAATATTTTCTTTTATAAAATCGCACACTTCAAATGGAAGTGGCATTCTTCACAGAATAGCTTCTACCCACTTACTAAAATAATCAAGAATGTTAGAATGTAATGATGACCGCGCTGAAGCCGGGTTAATCATTCCAATAAAATCCATACCCCACTGCTGAAAGGTTCTTCAATCACAATGGGTTTTAGGGGTAATGCAGTAATTTCACACGCCCAACAAAATGTTGGCATGCTTTGACACTTAGCTACCCATTCTCGCAAAGATTCAAAAAGGGTGGGCCAAGAATACCTTGCTCTAAGGATCTTGCGCAGTGACTCTGGCCGAGAAATGACCACCGCAAGCCATGTCATGAAACTCACAGTAGTAGTTGATCCTCGTTGAGCTTTATCCACGCATCCGAGAAATACACCATCAATTCCCCTTTGACAAACCATTATCCCAAAGCACAAAATCTTTTGACTTCAATTTAATAGTTCGTTTTTCTTTTCTGGAAAGTCGATCTGGGCATTCTCCATACGTTAGAAAGTAAGCAATGTTACTGTACCATTCCTCTACCAGATCTATAAACAGTACTGCAGGTAAATCTTCATCTATTCCATCCCGATCCGCTTCTGTACGATGCTTTAATTTCGCATTAGTTCACACAGCACTTTCCTCGAAACCAGCTTTGTTGGTTTAATATCCAAATCATATTCTTGAACTTTTGTCACCCACGTGCCTCTCAATAATCCTAACTCTTGCTGAGTAAGGATAGATTTAACTGCAGTATCTGGAACCAAAACCATAGTGTGCGAGGAAAGAATATAATACCTGAATGCCTTGCATGCCTTCACTACTGCATATGCGTGCTTTTCCATTGGAGTGTATTTCAACTCATAGGCTTTAAGAGGCGTGCTCATGAAAGCAATAGGAGCTTCTGCGTCCTCTTGATTTTTCTGCATCAATATTGCTGACATAGTATGTTCGGAAGAATAACAATAAAGAATAAATTCTTTACTGAAGTCAGGTGAGACTAAGACTGGTGCTTTTGACAGGGCCTCTTTGATTTTCTCGAAAGCTTCCTTCCCTTCGCTGCTCCACTTAAAATCTTGTGTCTTCTTCATCATATTTGAAATATGACGGGTTAGCTCAGCAAAGTCAGGAATGAATCTTCTGAGAAAATTCACTTTTCCAAAGAAAGAGTGAACTCCTTTTTTTCGATGTGGGCAAAGGTAATGTCTCAATGGATTTGACACGCCTCGGATCTATTTTTGTTCCTTCTTTGGAAACAATGTGCCCAAGCAGCTTTCCTTCAAGCATAAAGAAAGATAGATTTCTTAGATTCAAAGAAATACCATGCTCATGCGTATCAGATGAAGACCTCTTCTAAGTTTGAAATATGTGTGCTTCTGTCTTTGGAAAAGACTGTCAAATCATCCAGGTACACAACTATGCTTATATCTTTGAGATGAGCAAAGGCTAGATCCATAGCTCTTTGAAATGTAGCACCAGCATTGATCAGGCCGAATGGCATCTTCTGGTATGCAAAGGTTCCCCAAGGTGTGATGAACGCTGTTTTGTATTGATCTTCTTCGGCAACCTTGACTTGATTGTAGCCTGAGAAGCCATCAAGCATGGAAAGCATCTCAGATCCAGTGACCACCTGCAGAGTGTGATCCATGATGGGGATAGGGTAGTTATCCTTCAATGAAGCTTGATTAAGGTTGCGGAAATCCACGCACAACCTAATCTCACCACTTTTCTTTTACAGGACATGTTGGCCAACCACTCCGAATGGTGTATGGGATAGATAATCTTCGCATCTAACAACTTTTGGATTTCTGCAAAGATGGTTCCTGAAATGGTTGGATTGTGCCGCCGCAGCTTCTGCTCGAAAGGCTTCTGTTCTGATTTAAGTGGGATGTAATGTTGAACTTCCGCAGTTGATATGTTTTTAGATCCCGATAGACCAGCAAAAATATCCATGTATTTCTTAAGAAGCTTAGTAAAGCTTCCTTTTCACCTTCCGAACAACTCTTTCCTCAGATTTACTAATTGGGATCATCATAGCTCCCAAATTTAGTAATCAGGTGTCCTGAGGAAGAGCCTTCCTCATTTTCTTCATTTTTCTTAAGCATCCGATCATGCTTATCAAACATTTCCTCAAGAGATACCAAGCCTTTGGGAATTTTATTTCCTTTAGTTGATAATCTCCTCGACTCTCCCGAGACGCCAAGATCCATTTCTCCGACAAAGGGTCTCGCCAGAGGTGGTGATTGCTTCCTCATAGTAGATTTCTTCAAAGTTATCTTTCTCGTTGGAGAAATGCAGCAACTGTATCATCGCTGAAAACTCGCTATCATTGGACGCTGTCAGAACCTTTGGGCGAAAACCATTTCCACCTCAGAATCTCCCCTGCCTAAAGAATGCAGGGGGGGCTGATCCGATTCAACAAGGCTGCAGAATCGCAAGCGAATCAGCTCTTGAATTTTGTTCTCTCTAATGTAAGATACCGAGAAAGCTGAAAATCCAAGATAAGCAGAGTAGACCCGATCTCTATAGTGCCGCAGCTTTGTCTTTTTTTGACTTGGTAGAGGCCTCTTATCTCGCTTTACAATCAGCTCAAGATCTCTCTCAAGCGTAATAATTTGATTCCCATTGTTCTCGCCGCTCCATGCCTAACAACAATGCTTCATACTCACCGTATTGCTAGTATTTTCGAACATCAATTTGAAGGAGTGCGCATGCACCTTCCTTTCAGGAGAGATAAGAACAACACCTGCACCGGATCCAAATGAACAGCAGCTACCATCAAATTCCAGAGTCCAAATCTTGTTATCGATTTGACGTGATTCTCGAATCACCGGTTGAATTTCTTCTTTATCCATTTCTAGGTAATAGACTCCGTGATCCGACTCTTGAAACAAGATCTGAGATCTAGGATCTTCAGATTTTGATACTGTGTACTTAGATTTCTTCTCAGGTTCCAGCTTCTGATTTATTCCTCTGATTGGTATGTGCGCACAAGACCAATCCATCTTCACTTCTCCACCCAGCTCCTTGCAAAAATTTCTACTCAATAGCATGCCATAGGAGACTGGAATGTCTGCTACAAGGATAGTCATTTTCAGTCTTTTGTCTGGGAAGGAAGCAAGTACTGCCTGCGCATCTTTGATTTGCCCCACAAGAGGGACTTGCCTTTCCATGGAATAACATCTTCCAATGGTTTTTGTCAATGTAAGACCCAAGGCATCAAAGAACTTTGGCAGTGCATGACGTTGTTTAAGCTCCGTAATCCAAGATGCAATCGCTTAGCTTATGTCCGCTGATGAGCAAAGACACATAGAATGGCTCAATCCTTTCCGATGTAAAGCAGAGAAGGGGTGGAAGAAGAAGAACTTCAGCAGCAGCATTATTCAAGGTGGAGTAATCTTTGACTCGACAAGATACCCCGTGGATTATTGTTCGTTGGGCTAGGACCATCGCTTTGCACATATTTGACCAATCTATTCAACTCGATCAGAAATGCCCTCAAATACTCACTTCCGACATTTGACCTTATTTCTCTCGATGTGATCAATTATGTCAAAAGCTTGACTTGCTTCAAAGAGGATGTGCGTGGTTCTTTGTCATGAATTGAAAGAATTTGAATATTTCTCCTCGGGCGCTAATGAAGAAGGAAGAATACTACCTCTTTTCAAGATAGTAACATCCGGCCAGATCATCTCTCTTTCCGCCGCCAGGATGCTTCGGCATTTCGCGTGTCTCGAGACCTCAGTAAACACCGCAAAAGTGTGACCATCGTAATCTTCAAAAGATTCATAATAGCCCTCATCGATTCGTAGTCCGTAACCAATATTGAGTCGCCAATGGATCTATAAAGTCTTCATCATCAAATGATTCATCAATGTCGAGATCCTCTTCATTAGTTTCCAAGTTATTCCTCGAGCAGCTTTCTATTGCCAAACGCTGTGCAAAGCAAAGCAAAGTCTGCTTTCGATTTTGATTTTGATGTTGACCATCAAGGTCCGGATAGGAGTTATTCTCGAGGGGGTGCATTCCCGCTTGAGAGAGATCTCGCTTGATCTCGCAGATGTCATTAGCCAATTTCTCGCAACAAAGGATCGATGTACTAAAGAAGCCCCATCACCTTTGTGAGATAGTTGTTTGAGTTTTCCACCATGATCAAGTCGCCTCAACCTCCACGGCAAAGATTTTGTGCATCCAAAGAAAGTTACAGTGTCTTGCCTTCTTAGCCGATATCCAACTTCAGCAATAGAGCGTTTATAAAAACGCCTTTTGATTTTCGCCGCTCAATGCAAAGCAGGCGGGGATTTTATACAAAATCCTTTTCGAACTTTGCAATAAAGTCCCGCATGTTCTCGCTTGGCTCTTTCTTCAATCAAGGCTACTGGGTGATCATCGTGCTCGTGTCCTCTCGCAGTTTGAATCTTTTGATAAATTGTTCACGCATAGTCGCCCAACTGGTTATGGTGCCAGGAGCTAGCCGATAGAACCATTCTCCAGCCAAGTCATGTAAGGTCTCAATGAATAGCCTGACTGAGACATCTTCATGCTCTACTGCAAGCACACCACAAGATATGAAGAAGGCCGCCAAATGATCATCCGGGTTTTGCTTTCCATCTCCAAAGAATTTCGGAAAATTCTTTCTGGATCCCTTTGGCAGATCGTGCATAGGTGGAGCCAAGTTGAGAGGTCCAAAAGCCGCCCCCCATGGAACAGGTACAATTTGGTGCGCCATGTTAGCTTGAGCACGTCTCCTCCTTGTGTAGACTTGATAGACTTGTTGGATAATTCCAGCCGACGGATTATGCCGAATACGATCCGATCTCGATGGGTGTGTACTCTCCTTCCCGGTGAAAGACTAGATCTCATGGGCTTTCTAACTTGAGGAGGATGATTGAAATTGAATTGCTCCCGCAATGGGAAGAAATGATCCGCCCTTCCTCGCGCTTTTCACGGATCCGGTGAACGGACGCTCACCAAAGTTGAGATTTGTATGGAAAACACTCGATCTTCAATAAAAGCTTTGATCTTCAAAGATAGTTGCTTCTCAAATGAGTCGCTAAAATCAAGTTGGCTAGATTTTCTCGCATAAAGATCAAACCTAGGCAATATGAGATAAATCTCCTCATCATTTAACCTGTGAGGCTCCCGTGTCGATTTGTCAATAAAAATGTGTTTCTATCTATCGTGGGTTTTACTTTAACAACTTAGTTCATGAACCATAACTAAGAAGTTCTCAGCAAAGCAAGTAAGCAATTGCTTAAGAAAGGAAAATTATAAGAAGGAAGTAAAGGAATTACAGAGAAGAAATGAGGAAGATGTGCATCCCAATTAGTAGATCGCAGAGCTAATCGCATGCACATAGAAGAAACTCAAATAGATTCAACACACAGTAATTATAAAGCAAAGGCAGCTTCTAGATCTAGATCTAAAATAACACAAAGTCTATTAAGAGATCTAAGATTTAGAAGCAAGAAACAAAATACACCGTGACACAAAGTTCTCCTAAACCTCGCTTCTTTGTATTCCTCTCGCAACAAGTGGCTCTCGTGGGTTCAAAGACAAAGTCTAGAACACAAGATTGCTTTTACAAATTCTCGATCGATGATTAACCCGAGGTTCTTCTCCTACTTATAGAATGTAGGAGGGAAAGTACAAATAAAGACTCAAACCGAACTAAAGTATGAACAACAAGTAAAGATGACATTCGCAATCATCCTCAACTAACTTCTTCTTAAGTGACACATGTATCACTTAACTAATAGTAAAGGTTCCACATGACTTCAAGTAATGGTCAGAAAACCAATAACTTAGAAGTTTACAATTCCATCCGGAAACATAGAAAATAAGAAGAAAGAAATAAAGAAGTCATGCCACCGTAACATCTACATCTTCTTCTTGTTCGATATCCGATATACTTGTTTAACATATAGTTCAAAGATCTTTCCATCTGCTTTAGCTACGTCGCTTTTTTCTCGTCCCGACGCAGCAATCCTTCATTCAACACTTTGCTGCATGCTTCCACTTCTTCCAAACTTGGCCCAAATCTCGCAATGTCTGCCTGCAGTGTCACCAGCCTACTGATAGAGTTCATCGTGAAAGGCTTGGTGGCTTTATCAATCCTCTTTTGCACCATCAGAAGAGAACCCTCCAGAGAATCATGCACCTCGTTAGAAACAATCCGCACGTATGAAGTAATACCTCCATCCACTCTTTCCTCAGTGAAAGAAATAACACTATCCGGCAAATCTGATGTTCTGCTCTCAAGTGCCTGCATCCTCTTCAGCAAAACTCTGCAGATCTCCAAACGGAAAGATACTGCAAACTCTAGCTGCTTCCCCTTCTCGACTGATCCATCCGGCACAATTTGCTCTGCAACCAATACATCTCCCGGCAGCCTTGTTGATCTCGCCAAAACACTCAAAGTTACTCTCTCGAATCGTATTTATTCCTTTTATGCTTTCTATCACCGCTTTAGTTGATTTTCTCGCATCGCTCATAACCTTTAAAGGGGGCACTTCCCAAGTCAGCATGTAAGCTTTCGACGAATAATCGATCCTTCCATTCATCAATAGCCTTTACTGATTGCTTGATCTTCCATTTCCCGCATAAGATGATCACTCACCGCTACCGAAATGGGCCGAACGGAAGATTTAGCAACCTTGGCTATGATCTCACATAATTGAGATATTTGCTTCGTAGCTCTTCTTTCTCCGCTTTTTCATCGCTGCCTAAGGAACAAAGCATCCAAAGAATGTCTCGCGTGTCCCGCTTCAATCCTTCAAAGGGTAGCTTGACCGAGTGGTATTTTGGTCACCGCCACATCTTCTCGCCGTGAGTTCCTCTTCTACCTTTCCTTCCGCGGATCGATATCTCAAAGAAACTTCTCTCCCGAATCCTCGATGATCAACCTAGAAGTTGCTTTAGCAACTTTAGGCCTTCTGCCTCTTCTCGCCGATCCTCAAGTAGCCGCAAGTCATGTTCCTCTAAGTTCATCTCTATTCTTGCTTCCTAACCAACCGCAAAGCTAACCATTCCGAGAAATTACTTCTGAGAATGAGAAGTCAGCCGAGTGCGCTACTATTTCCCGCCTCCGCATCCTCTCCATCGTAAAGTGCCACAAGATTGCATGGCTGCCATCCTCTCAAACATCCAAGACAAAGCTCTTTCAACTCCGCTCATCTCGCAGCCTTCAACATCTCCTCCGAACGGGCCGAACGAACGGCGGTCATGAGAGAAGATGAACGTTGCTGGTTTCAATGAAGGCATGGAAACATCCTGCTGCTGTGGTGCAATAGTTGGTGATCCACTAGGTACTGGAGAAGTCGGAGTCAAAGCTATGGTCGTAGAAGTGGTCTCTTTTCTCTTGAGATCTTTCTCGCGATTTCAACTTCTCGACCTTCTCGCTTTCTCTCCTTCATGCTTTCGCTGAGGGAATCTCCCGCGCCAAGTTGCCCGTGATTTGATTCATCAATACTTCATCAAGGCAAGATCCCTTCAAGTAAGAACCAGCTCAAGTACTCACCAACACAAATCCGATCTTTCTTCTATCAGTGCCGCACTGCTCGCCATCGCTATCCCGTAGAGAGAGCTTTATCTCCTCCCATTCGATGGTAAGTGTCCAGACCACGCTCCCATCATCTTTAAGATCCGCAGTATCCGCGCTAGTCCAAAGTCAAATACTTGCTTTGCCGACACCGCTGAAATCTTTCTTTCGACTCGTACTCACTTCGCACTTCATCCGTAAATCTTCTAACGAAGGCACATGTGCGTACTCCCGAGATTGTCTTCCCGCTATTCCAAATGGATCAAAATTAAGCCGCAGGGGTGGAAGAACTCTCGCTCATACTGACAACATTTGTGCTTCCATTCTTCGAGCTCGTGAATGCCGATGCAATCGTAATATCCTACAAAGCTGAGTGGGAAGTAGCCCGTAGACTTGTGCCGCTTCGATCAAGGTCGTGTAACTCCACAAGTTGCCTCGCTTAGCTCCACGGCAATCAATCCACTGGTACTTTCGGGCATCTTTGCTGTTCACCCGAAAAGCTCGTAACCCCGAGGTATGTGAAATCTGCAAACGGATGAATATACGCCAATCTTGACACTCGCTTCCCATGCTTCCTCGCTTACTCTCCGTGAGTCTTCAAGTCTTTGTCTAACTCGCAGATGAAATCGTAGAAGAAACCATCGCTGATCACTTTGAAGTCCTTCTCGCACGCAGTGCAGTAGTAGTCGTGGGTAGACTCAAAATGGGATCCTCGAAAGAATACCACATCTATCTAGCTTGAAAAGACACCCCGTGAAGTCCGCAAAGATATACCAAGTATGAAGTCATCTTCAAGTCAAGGTACGCTTTACGCCCGCAGCTTGCTCACCGATGTCAGCCGCTAATAATTTCGACTAATCGATTATAGAATCAACCTTGTTGATTTCAATGGTCCCGATGAAAGCATACATCCATGTCCGGAAAGTGTAGGCATTCGCTTCACCATTCAACCCGCATAGCAATTTGACAATATCATCCGCCTCCCGCACTAAATCGATCGTGGAAGAGTTCTCGAACTCTGAAGGGGATCTAGGCTTCTTCATGAACCGCTATTCATGATGCTCACACAATCACTCTATGCTTTTCCCACCTACCGCACAAGATCCCGAATGCTAATAGAAGTCACCACCTTTCGTGACCGAATCTTCAAACAATAATCAAGAATTCTCGTATCCAAACGAATTATTGTCTTTCCCGCAACATCACGCACTGATCTAGATGAAGGATGATAGGATCTAGCACACTCCATCACAAACTCTGGCAATTGGGCTGTACATGGGAAAGCTGCAGCTCGAATAATTCCGCTACTTTTGACCGCACGCATGAGTGAAGTCTTTCCAGCTCTGGATCTATCAATCAAATCAGAAAGAGGTTCTGGGCCTAGATCCGTGTCTCCTATGTCTGAAAGTTTAGAAGCAATGCATGAATCCATCGTGGTCTCTTTTTCATCTCCTTTTGCCATAGCTTTATCAATCTTTGTCCAATAATTCTTTTTCTTCTAATTTGGCCTCGCTTTCTTCAATACCGTGCAGATCTCGACAATTCTTCGATTCGAGGATATTTGCAATGTATCGACATCGATAAATACTCCTTTTCTTTTATAAAGCACCCGTAATGAGTTCCCGCAATTTATTCAGATAAAAATGGCCACCGAGCATGAATAGTGAATTTAAATTATAAAATCTGCACTTTTCAAGCCTCGCTGCCCCAAAAATGGTGTTTAATTTGCACATAAAGAGATCATGAATCCTTTCAATCAACACCGAGCTCCTTTAACACCGTGAAAACAATTGCAGGCATTTAAGATGAACCTTTTCCAAAGCATGCGCCAAATCTGAAGCTTTTAGCCTTTGTTAGCACTTTGTCTCAGGCAAAATCCTTCCTCTAATGGGGGCGCACTTTTTCTCCTCAAGGCAATTCTTTACCCGTGTGTTGAATAATAAATCCATATGGCTGCCCATGCTTATATAACCTTCATAATTCTATAATTAATAATTGCCCTAACAATTAAAGGCAATTAATTAATTAAAAATCATGCTTTTCTTTTTAAAATTGCATGTTTAAGGACAGCCATCCAATAAATTAAATTAATCCAATTTAATCCTTCACACAGCACTTAACTTTAGCCTCACAGTGTGCTTTGACCATAGCCACTGAAAATAGAAATTAATTTAATGATTTAATGCATTTAAAATCATTAAATAACTCCTAAATGGGGCGCACTTTTTCCAAGGAGAGGGGCAGCCACTAAATAAATTAAATTTAATTAATTTAATTGCTTTCTTTTAATCCTCCTTTGACTTTTCAACCTCCTCAAGCTTGGGCGCACTTTTTCCAAGGATAGAATTTATTAAAAATAATCAATTTAATTATTTTTATCCATCACCAAAGGGGGCGCACTTTTTTGCACATGTAATTCTATTTTTAAGAATTTTCACCATAATGGGATTCTTTACCCTGCAAGGTAGGCACCACAATCCCATGATCCACTTAAGTGATTTGACTTTTGCAATGGGATTCTTTACCCTGCAAGGTAGGCACTAAAATCCCATGATTTCACTTAAGTCACTTTCCTTTTATTATATCATGGGAATTTTCACCCTGCAAGGTAGGCAATAAATTCCCACCTGCCTACAGCCTCTATTTTTCCCACTGCAGCTTAAGTGACTTTTATAACACGGAAAAGTACCTGCCAGTGTGTATACAATTCCCATCCTACTCGCGGCTTATATTTTTCCCATCGCAGCCTTAAATCCTTTGTTTTCCAAAATGCGCCTATCCCCATAGGGGCTTTCCCGTGCACGACTTCGCTTTTTCCCAAAGTGATCCGCACTCTCCGATGATGACTTCTCCTCCGGCAAAATGTGCGTGTATGTTTTCCACCGCCTCAGCCAAAATCGGGCTTACCTTGCCAAGGAGTTGCTCCAGAAATTTTACGTAAAACAGAACTGACACCACAAAAACACGAAAATTGCCAAAAGTTACAAATAAAGCCCAAAACTTAAAATAAGTTAAAATCCTTCTCCAGATATAGGAATAATAACATATTCGCCATAATAGAGTTAAACAGAGCGCAAATAAATTTCATACGGGCTCAAAATAATTAAATACAAATTTCCCGCAGACAAATCCCGACGACATAATAAAACAATTTTGGGCATCCGGGTATTTGGCTAAAAGGGCTAATATGGCTCTTCAGATTATCTTTCGACGCAATACAGAACTATTTTAAAAGTACGAACTTTCGTGCAAACAACAAATGACCTGACTCCATCCACACTTTCTAGCACTTCTTCCGTGAGCGGTGTAGGAAGTGGGTCATGTGCATAAGATTTATTCAGCTCTTTGTAATCAACATAAATTATTATTTATCCCATTTTATTACTCTCGATTACCATAGGGTCAATCTAGTTAGAGTTTTCCACCAATTGAATTATTCCACCCATCACCAGCTTGTCTAAGGCTACCTTCACTTTCACTTTCACCTTGGATTCAACCTATAAGGTCATTTATTATTAGGCTTCACTCCTTTGATTTGAATTTTCATAATTCCTAGCTCATCTTTAATTATGCAAAGATAAAAAAAAAATTGTGGAACAAATCCTCATAATCTTTTAGTAACTCAAAAAATTTCAATACCTTTGCTTCTTCCCAATTCTTTCCAATAGTTACCTATCTTATCAATCTTTTTCTCTCCTTATTTCCTTGTGTTTTCCTCTCTAATTTTCAAAGTGGTTTATATAAATAATTTGATGCAGGAGCATCATCTAGGACAAGTGTGTGCATCAATTTTTGGTGTTTTAGCATCTTAGGAGGGTATGGATAGGTTGATAGAATTTTTTTGTAGATCTTTAGATATCCTCATTTTCAAATTTTGGCTTGAAATAACTTTTCCCGCCCAATTTAAATTTGAATTTCTTAAATAAGGAATTGGGCATTTTTGAGAGATGTTGGTGTGTTAGGGTAGTCTTTGATGTTGTATAAGGCGTGTATATAAAGTTAGTATGTCTTGAAAAAACTCTTAGAGGTGGAATTGGGTAAAATTGTAATATTAATCAAAAGTCATGTTTTCTTCTTGGTGTATTTTGAGTCTTCCCGAGCCTAGAGGTGCTCTCAAGGTAAGAAATATAAAAACTTAATGTATTAGATCAATGAGATTTCGTGAGGATATAATTTTCATACATAATGCACTCTAAACCCCAAAAAGACTCTTGTTATAAGTGGAAAAGGGAAGAAACTCTGTTTTTGGAGAGAAGACTCAGTAAAGGAAGACAAGGTTTTGTATGAAAATTTAATGAAAATTCCATTTTTCTCGAGTAAAGGCTAATATATCTCTATGCAAAAATATTCGTGAGAGGGTATTATTAGTGTTTCCTAGTCTATTGTTGAATTTTGGAGCAAGGAAGACATGCAATCCATTCTATTGTTCTTGATTGTATTGTATTGTTTTTCATTATTTGAAGAAAAATTGTTATATTATCTTATTCCAATTGCTCAAGGAGTTATAATAGGATGACATAGGTCCGTAGGTGAATTTTTAAAGCTTGAAAGTTTGAGAAATTGTGTAAAAGTTATTTTCTTTCTACTTGGGTCTATTAAAACCCTTTGTAAGGTTTAGTGAAAACTTAAGTTTGGAGGACTTAACCTTTGAAGATTGGACTGAAATTTACAAAAACCATCCAAAATTCCTTGAGATAGATTTTGAAGGTTTTGGAAGTATTCAAGATCCCTATAAGAAACATTTTATGAGAGTTGTAACTAGGACCTACTGCACTAATATGACGCCTAATTGGTAAAACAACTTTATCAAATGCAAGGGTTTGATTGGGAATTGAGGCCTAAAATTTGCATGAATCTTAAGTGTAATAAAGGGCATCTAGAAGAGGTTTTATTTTCTCAACACTCATGATTTATTCCCAACAATAAGACTTATGGTGTTGGAGGGCTAGTAACCTTGAGAATAGGTTTTGTAGAACCCAGAGCTATTTGACTAAACAAGTTATGATTTCCTCTTTCTCTATGTATTATAATTGTTTTGTCTCGTACTACTTTATACGAAATCCATTTATCCTTCTTCCACATTAAATTTATAGTTTTGGTTGTACTTTTTATCATAGATCATTCGACCTCTTTTTTGCATTGCAACAATACATGGGTTTTGACGAAGAAAAAATGAGGTCATTGGAGAGCGAGCTGGTTTTTCCTCCTCTACCCTAGGGTTGGTTGTCGAGTCCTCCGAACATTATCCCGAATAATCTAGCGGGACATTCCCATTTAACAGTTTGTTCCGTCCTCTACTTGAGAAATACACCTAGGCTTTGAGTTTGCTTTGGAGACCAATGTTGTTGTGTACAAGAAAAGGGTTGTGATAGCCAAATTCTTTGGTAAATGGCTCTCGACGTCCCGACATTCAATCTCGATGTGAACGTTAATGGGACAAAGTGGTTTGAGAATACAACTTTTGGCCAAGGGATTCTTCCTAATTCTTTTTCGAGTGAAGCTCAAGCCTAGGAAACCCCGCAACACCTAGGATGGGTACCTTCTCGACTCAAGGCTATTTCTTCGTCTCCTGGGTCCCAAACTTCGATCCCTCCAACTCTAGTATAGACGAAACTCTTATTTGGGTGCATTTGTATTCACTCTCGATTGATTATTTGAGTCCCCGATTCTCTCTAAAACAACTACTTGGATAGAGTCACCCAGATCGATCCTAAAACCCTAAATGATACGTGACAAAAAAATTCCTTTCTATTTTGCTCCTTTGGAGTTTCAAGAAAAAATAGGAAAAACTAGATCTAGAGGAAGAGCCTCTAGATAAAGATGAAGTTTTTTTACGAAAAGACATAGAGACTCTATTATTAGATTCTCAAACATTAGTGGCATTCTGAAAGGAAGGTTGTCCTTGACTCATAACCTTTTTGAAAAATTTCATTCTTTAGGAACCTTGATGTCAAACTAAGAAATTAGTTTTGGTTCTATTTTGTGGGATTCTAAGTTGACATGGCTCACCACATTGTTGCCTTTAGTTAAACCATTTTTGACTACATGATGTAGGGTATTAACAAGGCAATAAATAACTTTATAATGAATGGTGAAGCGACAAGAGTCGGGCTTCACATCAATACCAGAGGTAGCAAGATGCAAGCACAAAACTTGTTCATAAGATTATCTTTATGGATTCCTACAAGATAGTTTGGGAAAACCTCAAAAGATACATGACTATTACGTAGACTAGTGTGGACTGCAACTAATGATTTAAAAAAAAAACTATTGTCTCCAATTTAATAAACAACGTAGGATGATGCATTGAGCCCACATCGGAATAAAGGAGTTATAACAATCTAGCCACATCCTATATGGAAAAACTTATAAAAATATGACCTTTTAAAAACTTAATGTCTTTGAGATCAATTAAAGGAATATCATATTCATCCTTATCGCTTTGAAAACTTGAATGCCATATTCTCGAGTCTTAAATGCAAATTCAACAACTAGATGAAAAACAAATAACTTATCATAGACTTGGTCGTAAGAGATCTTGGGCTTTCCATTCTCCAGCAAGTGGCTTTGTTTCTTCTTGTAAATCATGTTGTGGAATTTATGGTAAACATATCAGGTTTATCGATCAAGTCATCTTCAACTTCATCTCTCGTGGAAAGAGTCACCGGTTGGCTCCATTATAACAATCTGTCCCGATTTGTGACTTACAATATCAACCTAAAAATGTGCTATCTACGACTTACAAACAACACATCTCTTTATGCACAACAATTAACCAAGAAAGATAATGGAAACAAATACCAACTAATACCGAGCGTGATAAAGAGAACAAGTACTTTGTTAAATCTTATATAAAGGGAAAAAAAGACACCGAAAGCTAGAATTTTATTTTGATAGGAGATCTTTTACAACCAAGCTTTGATACCAATAAGAAACTTTTTTCTAAAGAAAATCAAACATATTCAATGTCAATAATGAACTATGACATCGATGTTCATTCAAGTAATTCTTAGAGAGCAACTTGTTTGTTTAAGTGTTAAATTTTTTTTTATTATTGGCAAATAGTTTTTTGAAAGGGACTATACCCTTGTGTACAATAGAGGGCCTAGGAGCCAGAATAGGAATGAAAACCAGAGAAAAAGGATCAGAATCCAAGTGTGACAATGAAGCCCAAAGTAGCCAAAAATAGCTACCCAATCAAGACAAAATAGTAAAAACTCTGCACAAAAAAGCAAAGAAAGAGACCGCAAAAAAACAACAAAAAAACATACAAGAGCAACTAAAGCACCTACAACTACTTCTTGGCAGCTTTGTCGATGTTGGTTTTGATGTTCTTCCAGGATTTGAACATTCCCAAAGTTGTCATGTGGGCAAATCAGTCTTATCTAGCTGATCAATGGTCCTTTTGCTTTCCTTATCATTGCCCCAAAGTGTTGCCGAACTCCACTGAGATTGGAGACACTTCTGACATGTTGCTCAATGAACTCCTCAATCGCACTAAAAATGGCCATATTGTAATCATGACGAGTTTTGGCCTTCCCTAAACGGGAGTCTAAGGAGTTCAGCTTCTTGTAGATATCTTCAATCTGGCTGTTATCAATATCCACCTCCTCCTCCTTCCTCTTTCCTTTCTGTTTTGCCAAGTTCTTAACCTCATCCTTCAACAGCTTCATATCAGCCTTCTAAGGCTTCCAGCCTTTTTGTAGAGCTCTCCATATGCACATCCCGGGGACTAGCACTGCTAATATTCAGGAGGTCATGTGCAATTTCAATTTCATGAGGACCCTTCCCCACAACAAGAGTATCGAGGTTAAGCCTTCTAGATGACCTGGTGACCGGTCTGGCCGAGGTGGAAGCGAAGTGGGGGGGGAGCAGCAGTAGGGGGAATGGAAGATGAAGCCTGGATGGCCGGGTAGGGGTGACAGCAGCGGTGGCGGGGGGGCAGAGAGTGGAGAAACGGGGCTAGCAGCAGCAGAACCTGGCAGAGGGGGAACCGAGCTAGGAGAGGAAGGGAGACCAGGATACCGAAGAAGACAAAATTTATGCAGCAGAACAAAATAAGCCCCTGGTGTAAAGGAACCGCCCGGGTATGCTTTTGAAACTCCAAAATGGAGCGCTCAAGAGAGTTCAAGAAAATAATGGGGAAACAAACCATGCGATTCCTACGGAAGTGGTTGAGAAAGATAAGGTGCTTAGCAGGTACGGTGACAAACCTCCCTTCCAAAGAAATGAATCGTATCATCATGCGAGTAACCTCATCATAAGGCGGAGGGATCGAGCTAACAAGCAGCCCATGGTACATGGATCAGCTTCTCAGATCCCTCCACAAATCTCCTCTCTTCAACATCTCTGTCGACCCTTTTGTTAAAAAAACGGTAGCCCTCCATGCCAAGGCCGGTCGCTTCAGCAATAAGCTCCTCGTTGACCAAGATCTTCTGCCCCCCATATTCCACAGTCGCTCCTTCCAATCCTTCGCAAAACGCACTGAGATGCTTTGATCATGTCCCTGAACCTTCTCCATGAAGTTGGTGATGCCACCCTTGCTGAGTATATTCCATAGCTCAACATTATCCTTCCAGTCCGGGTCCGCACTAGGCTCAATTTGGCAAGGGGGACCCCCCATCTTCACTGTGCTTAACTGTTTGCAACAAATTCCAAAATCCTTGAGAGCGCTGAAGCCAGTCTTTTTTACTGTTGTAATCCGCACAATGTTGAAAATGAGAGCCGTTGCTTTTCCCACGAACATCCGCGTGCCTGCTGATCTGAGCCTGCGGAAGTTCGCATGTGGGAATAACGGCCTTTTTGCTAGCCCACTCCCTATCATCAATTACATTATTACTGTCTTCGGTATCCGTGGAGCCTTGTATCCAAATTTTAGCAAGCACAGTGTCACTTGCATGCGTGATTTTCATATCAATGTAACTCCACTTGGACTTCCCCATATACTTCACACTATCTTGATTATTCGACAGATTTGCATAATCATAGTTTTTAAGTCAACACGTGTGGGAGTTTTATTGATACTGATCCACGCCCAATAATCATAACTCAACTCAAGAAATTGCGTGCGTATAGAAATCCGCATGAATGTTGTTTTGAAGCTGCTTAGGGATGCTATTGTTATCCCAAACAATGTGATTAACATTAATGCCATAATTAGCCAGTGCATCTGCCAATTTATTACCCTCCCGGTAAGTATGCATGATCCTGATGTTATTGAATGTTTGACAAATACTTATGGACTCTGAGATAAAATCCTTGATGCTCCAACTTGGAGATGAGCACTGTTTAAGGAGATTAATGATATTCGAGGTTCTGGATATTTTGAGTCTAGGCAATTCTCAGGCCCCATAAAGCAGATAATGCTTCGGCAAAATGATTGGTTTGAATTCCCATTTTCCCAGCATACGCAGCAATCAGACTACCTTTATGATCCCGTATCGCTCCTCCCCCTGCCGCAATCCCAGGGTTCCCCTTAGAGGCCCCATCAAAGTTCAACTTAAACCAATTAAAATCAGGAGGATGCCATTTAATTAAAGTTATTCAAGAATGTAAATACACATTTAAATTATAAAGTTACGATTTTCATGGCATTAGGACCACACTTACAAGGGAAGCTTGAGCTTATAAGTATTAAAAGAATCTTCCACACAAGTCTTGTTTACTAGTTATATTTTTAGAAAACTCTAATAGTTTAGTAACCATATTTTTCTCATTTTTCCCACCAATTGTTTAAGATAAAAAAGTAAAGATGGTTTTGAGGTTATAACCAAGTGAAACACCAATTTGGTATATGAGATTCACTTGTTAAAGTCAGCACAACACAATTTTTTTCCTCATTTATGTTATATATTTTCCAACAAAATATACATGTGTACCTCCTCCAAAATCAAACATGTAATATCCTCTATAGAACACACATCATCACCACCACTACCATCATCACCGTCACCGTTAGAGCCACATAAGTGACCTAGTGTCACATTGGTTATTAAGAAATCTTATTAAAATCAACCTCTTCACTAAGTAAGTTTACAATTAGAAATAAGTATTACTTGTACACCCATGTCCTATTAGATCATGGCACATAAATGTGAAATACACGATCAATATACCAAGACAATTCATTTTGCCAATTTTAAAAAGGTAGCTTCTAAAACAACCCATATTGAGCACTCTTCAACCATTTAAGGAAAACATTAACTTGCAATCTACTCGTACCAACCTTTATTACGTTTGTTCCAAATTGGTGTATGTAGTTTAATTTCATTTATTTCAATATTTAAGGCAAATTCAATTGCATTGCTAAGTTTCCCTTTATTCCACATTTGTTGATTTTATACACTGCAATTGAATTCCACAAAAACCTCACTATGAAAACCTTATAAACTTACTCCATCCCATTCTTCATATAATCGTATGGAATATAAAATCTCACAATTCACAAACTTAAATCAATTTGTTATTAGATTATTTTCTTGTAAGGACTGTTAACATACTCTTTGGTTCAGCTCATACAATTTCTCCATAAAAGAGCCCATTGATAGTTAGTGGGCTGATTTTGAATTTCTTTTCTTTTTCCATCATTGTACATTACGGTCATATTATTAGTTCATTAGTAACTTTTTCTTTATTAAAAAAACAATCCTTTGTCAATAATGTCAATAATGTCAATAATGAACAAAAAGGTACATGTTCATTTGGAATAATGCTTAAGGAGTAACTTCTTTACTGCTTTGATGGGAGGTTCAGCTAAACACGTGTTTGAAGGACTAACATGCCTTACTAACTACAAACTCCCCTATTTGTCGCCCTTATTGGAAACAATTTTTATCCAAAATTAAATTCTAAAACAACTCCATATCAGTTAATGAATAAAAATGTAAATGCTCTTTTGGAATAAAGCTTAAAAGTTGCTTGCTTCTTTCGTGGGAGTATATTAGTCACATACTTTAACTACAGAATCATGCAAATTTTATCAAATTCAGCAGTACTCGATGTTAAAGGTGTAAATGGGTGTGTTTTATAAAAAAATATTGAAGAATTGTTTTCCTATCTGTTGCCCTTATAAGCTTGTGCATGTTGCCTCTTCACCCACATGTTCCTTCTTTAAATGATCGCCAGTATGAACCTTCTCATGCCCATGGCAACAATCCACTCACATGTCCCCAGTTTAAACTCTGCCAAAACTAGCTTTGTTGTGCCTTTCCTTGAAGCCCAAGCCAATAGTCATTGCTTTGTTTACAACATTAAAAAAACCTCGGTTCCTTAAATCTCGATGCCACAAAAATTGCATACAACTTCAATCACCAAGCACTACTCCAATCACTACGGATGCCCAAAAATTAACAAAGAACCAGATCGAAATCACCATATCTAGTTATGGAAGTTGGTCGCTCGGTGACAGCTTAATATGCCATAGCATGCCACCTCATGTAAATAGAATTTCAAGTCCAATATCTGGGGGCAGCATATCTACAGTTTTCATTTAAGGGGATATGCTCAACTTGCCACATTTAAACAGTTAAACTTGATTTGACATACATCAGCTCCTATACTGTATATCTGCAAAAATTATAGAATCGGATTCCATCAGGAGACTGAATCTTCATGTGCTCCAGTGGCATACATGAAGAAGTGATCACCATCTCAAGATGTAAAAGCATAACTGACATCTGCAAACCTTTTCAGAATGTTAGAATAAGAGCACAAACCAATATGGCCTTACAAACACTGGTTAAACAATAACTTCCTAATTCCTCTGACTAAATGCTGCATATAGCATAATAAATGCCCCTGACAAGAAATCCTGCCAAACCATGTTTGACCTAGAGTAATGTACCATCAAGCCTCATGATTCTCTGATATATTACTTAGTTTGTTCAACTGGGCTATCTGAAGTTCTATCCGCTCTAGAACTTCGAATTTCCTTCCCCTGCAAGTGATGATGCTCTGCTAATATTATCGATAATGAGTTTTTTCTTTTGTAACTTCGACAAAGCCTGTACCACATCTCTCATAGCTGGTCGTTTCTCGGATTTTTTGAATACACTTATATGCAAGAGCTGCTATAATATGGAATTCTTCAAAATCACATTTTCCATTAAGCCGGGAATCTAGAATCTCGTCCCACCCTGATTTGTCCTCTGCATTAATTGCAGCCTGTTACACAGCTAACAATTAAAATATGATGAGAAAACAGACATTGTTCTAGTTTCTGCAGAGAGACTAAGGAAGGCATAAGGTTATGATTTCTCGCATTGAAAATACATTGGATGATAACCTACATAGTTTCAATGCAGTCTATTTAATATCTCCAAATTTTATGCATGCATTCATAATTTTCATTCTTGCCTTCTATACACAAGAATACATCTTCAAAATATCCAAGCATAAGATTTCTCACTTTGTATTGTCCAAACTTGCAGAAAATAACAAACTAGTCGTAAATTCTAATGCAGGGACACCAAGGCTAACATAACCAAAGAGTTAAGATTTCCAAAGACATCTACATACTCCTAATGTACTAATGCATTTCTGAGAAAGAAATCATAATAAGATTAATGTAGGTTACCAGATTGACGTAATCCATCAGCCCCTGTTGTGGATTCCTCCCGTAATTAGTTCAAAAGAAAGATACCAAAGCTGTATATGTCACTCTTTTGTGTAAACGTATTTGTTGACATATATTCAGGGTCCATGTAACCATATGTTCCTTTCAGACCTGACTTGTGACCATCATAAATTTCCTCTTTGGAGAGACCAAAATCAGCAACCTGATAAACATGTGCATCGAACTCCACCAATAAGTTTGCATCTTTACAGAACTAATATAACATAAGACATGTGCACACAAGGCTATTTCAAGTCTCTTTCTAAATGTATTTTTAATATCCAGTCAAATCATAAATGTAGGCATATGATAACTATCTCGAGTAGAAGTACAGGCAAACCAAAAAAACAATATGAATATCAAGCTTTCCACATTTTCCTGTATCAAAGATGTTTCAGCAAAAGAAACAAGACTTGATAGAATAATATGAAAGGTTAAACAATGAAGTCATGAAAAAGAAACATGAGCTGAATATTTTAGTTCACAAAGAGATGAGTTGGGTGCCAACACTTCCAGGCCGCAACTGCCTGAAACATCTAATGTGTAAGTGGGTAGGCTGACATGCTAAAAAAATTGACAAATGAGTCCATATATGTTTGTATGAGAATTGAGAAGTCAAAGGTACAATCCGGCAGTTGTATTCAAAATTTCAATCTTCATTGATGAATAAACATAACTTCTTTACCAAGATGTTTTGTTTGGACCCTTGACACTATATGATGAACATTGCATATTGTTCAATAAGCATTGGAGGCATTGGAGGACATGTTGGAGATCAATCTGATTAGTCAAACTAAACTTTGTCAGTTACAACTCACATATGAGAGAGCTTTTGTCTCAATTAAGTTATAAACTGAGATACTCCTAATCCTATTTCTTGTGGAATCTGGTTCCTTGTTAGTTAGTAAAAGTTGTTTCCTTGGCAATTCAGGTATGTTCAAGCCCTTCCTGAAGATTAATAAGAAAGTTGATGGCAAGTTCCAAGCACTTGGTTTTAATCATAAAAGGTGTGTGAAAAGGCCAAGGAAGAATTGATACCTTTAATGCCACATGAGACTCTGAGAGGGGAAACCTCCTCAATTATACCAAATAGAAAGTCAACAGATATGATGATAGAATAGAGAAACGGTCAAGCAAAAACAGCCTCAAAATTGATGTGTATACACCTCAAAATCGCTTTTCTAATAACATTTCTTTTGTCCAGTACTTGTTGGTGCATTAATCTCCCATAGTCAAGATTGGGGTGGGCCAGTTTTGAGCCAACGTGTGAGAGATGTGTCATGTTTACCGGTCTACCACCTTCGTATCACCTTCATACCATCTGCATTGTCCTCCCATGCCTTCATTAATCCCTCCTCTGACCCCTTATTAATTACTTTGCTTTTGGCTTATGTCATCGGCCCAGGTGATGACATACTGTATTTTCACTGTTTTGTTCAACACCATCGGCCCAACAATGATATCAGCTTGAAACAAAAGTGTGACGTAGGGATCCACATCCATATTAATAGATTATCCTTTAGTCATTTCTCAAGAGCAACTTCTTCTGCTCTACTTGCACTTGCACCTCCCCTCAAGGAAGCTAGAGAGGATTAGGATAAAGGAACTTCACTGACGAAAGACAAGTTGCAATAAAGGGCTTGGATATTCAATGATAAGAGTACGCCAGCAAGGTACACCAAGTCTTGGAGTCCTCAATCATGATCTACTTACAGTTTCCTCTATCCATCTTGACTCCACCTACAAACATCATTAGAAGAAAGTGCTCAAAGCCAAAGGGGAGATTAAATGCCAACAAATCGACTCAAAATAAGTATCAATTTGCCCTGCCTCCTTTATTTTGTACATGTTTAATAACAAATGTTGTATGTTCCATTTGAGTTATGCTATAGTATATGCTTGCTACCATTTACTTTATTGTTATCTTTACTTTATTGCGCCCTTGACTTTACCACATTCCCCAACCTAAATAGCATAGCTCTCACAAATTACTTAGTTAATGTTGACTCTAGTAGGATCTTCTACCCTTCTCTCTAAATAGAGATTGCATATGTACAAATATATGACTAAACCTGCCGCAACCCTTAGTTACAATCTAGACTATATACTGCATTATGCAACAGTGGATTGTCATGCCTATGTGTTGGATCTAGAAAGAGTGACCTTTTACATATTTAGAGGCTTATATATTTAGTTACCCATTTCTAGGCCTAATACACAATGATGTTCAAAGGAAATGACCCTGAGACAGTTTTAAGGAAAAAAGTTGTATATCAATGTTGTGACATAATAAAATTTATGTATTGCATCTTATTGTGACCAAAAATATTGGTAAAAATCAAATAGTTGGATTTGGATAGGCCCAACACATATATTAAGCAAATCATGGTGGCAGATTATTTATGCAAAATAATTATTTCAATAAAATGTAATTGCTTTCATCTCCAACAGACTACTAGATTGGGCATTGCAATATTGCCATGTCACCCCAAGTATTGGAAACAGATATAGATAGTAGGGAATAAGAGAACAAGTTTTGAGGTTGGCTAGAGAGCCCCCAGTATTTTAGGGGGCAATGGGTCAGGACATATGCGACCTGCCTAGAAATATAGGAATAAAATATAGAAAAATATTTTTAAAAGACCATTGAACATTTTACATAGTGAATACAATTATCTATCGCATTACACATTACTGAAATTCAAATCTGAAATAATAAATCATTGTTTCCTACTAAAACAAAATGAAACTGCAATGATGCATCCATGATCTATGGTCAATGGAATTTAAAATACCTAAAAATCAGATTCTAAAACAAGACTTACAAACCACATACAATCACAAGCCATATGATATAACAACAATGATACAAATAATAAAGCAGCATGTACTCAAACCACCAATGATCATCCTCTGCTTCCATGTGCTATACCAAAGCCTCAACATCATCATCACTCTTACCACATGAATCATCTGTCTCACCAAATTTTTCAGTGGCATGTAAACCCCTCATCTACTTGTGCTGCATTATCTAGCTCAACATCCCATCATGTTGTTGAATACTAAGGCATATTCTGAGGTTGTAGACGAAAGATACTTACAAAATCAAAATAAACTCTAATAAAAACAATCCTAACAGTGTTGGGGTACTGTCTTCCAAACAGCCACACAAAGGGATGTCTTCCAAACAGTCACACAACCCTCTTTACAAACTACAAAATTGAGTAAACCTCTCTTTGTATTACTTGAATGTACAACTGGTACAAAATTATGAACATGATACAATCTCTATGTGATTTCCCCCTTCCCCATCCTTGCAGCCTTTCATTTAGAGCTTCAAGGAGATGAGAAGGGGTACATATTAAGAACACAACTTTTAATTGTACCTTTTGAGACATAATTAGATTGTGTTTGTTATTTACATGGAGTTTATAACATTAGGCATGTCATTAATCACTTAAATATATCAGATATATACAATTATTATTTAGGTGTAAGGCAAAATGTTAGGGAGGTCTGATCCTCAGCCTTCATTAGATCTTTTTGCCTTCGGAAGACTATGTGATGCATCTACCAATATGTTGTCTTTATTTGAGATACAGGATAGTGCTCGAGTGTTTTGAGAATAATCATTGTTCTGGAATATCTCACAATCCAATGAAGAAACTCATATAAAGCACATTTTGGAACGCATCAAGTAGGTGACAGTTTTTGGCAGGTAAATGACAGTCTTGTGTCAGGTAAGGCAAGTAAGTTGAATAAGACTCTTCCAAAACTCCACTTAACATTTCTAAACCTGACCCAAGGATCTTATGAGAAAATAAGTTAGCTCAAAGCATACTAGGCATGTTAACCTACCCACCCCCTCAGAACTAACTGCACCTACATGTTGATTATGAATGAAATTAATAAAAGAAAAAGAAAAAGTATAGTAATAATGAATCAGGTAAGTATAGCAAGGTAGGTGAAGTGCAATATTTCCATAATGACATCTTTGACAAGCTCAAATTGGGAAGCTAGGTCCAAACAATTTTGAAAGTGCCAACAATTGTAAGAAAAATGGACTTGTTGAATATGCTCGAATAATGTTTGAGTAGTCTCGTGTCTAATATCTAGTGTTACGCAAGGGCATGTCCCCCCAATTCCTAGCGGTCTCAGACGTCTTGGAGACTTGAGGACAGGGAGGAAATGTCCCCCACGCATCCAACAAGGCAAAAAAATGGGAACATCACCAGAAATCCAGGGTCGTTTCCAAGATGTCCCCAAAATATCCTCTTTTTTAGGGACATCCCCAAAATTTACCCCTGCCCCCTCCTTTTAGGGGAAATCCTAGAAGAAAATCACTTTTTTTTCACTTTTTCTTCTTATTTTAAAGTTAAATACTAGTACAAATATCTTAAAATATCTATTTGAAAAACACCAATATGTATCAATCTCAAGGCGCTTATCTTGGATTGGTCACATTGTTTCACCCATTCAAGGTTTCCACTAGTTTTACTCATTCAAGGTTTCCACATTGATTAACAATTCCATCACCTTCTCCTCAAATTTTCTAGTTTTTGGTTATGGATGGCTTCAATCTAGGTGCACCATTGCATTAGACTCGAAAAATATTTCTAGGTAACACATAAGTGGGCTCCAAACTCCATTGTATGCCCAAGATATCGTGATTTTTCAAATCGCCTTCTCCAAGAAAGAACTTTAACTGCCCCAACAGTCAAATGAACATCAAATTTAAAGTCGACCATTTTTATTGACAACTCACACTATTACACTAGCTCCTCCAACCACCCTTGGCTGCCAAAGGTAGGTTACACCTATTGACATAATTACTTTTTTATTTCATATATATTTTTATTAATTATATATTTTTACATATTATTGAATATTTTACTAGCCATACACCACCCATCTCCCCACTTTGTCCCCAAAATCTAGGAGATTTTTTTCCCATCCCAAAAGCCTCGTCCCTACTTACTTCAACCAATGGGGAAGGTCATTATATGGAGCAACATGGAATGGAATGGTATTGTGGCAAACAAAACAACATCCCTTGCATCATTTGTCTCTTCAAACATTTGTGTCCTATACATTTCAGCTAGGTAGCCGGTATGTCTGCGTCAAGATGGTGCGCATGGGTATGGTACGCAGATACGTGCACCGGTACATGGTACAAAATGTCATTGTATAGTACACCGAGGATACGCTCGTGTTTATAGTTTAGATAAATCTCCCTTATTTATTTTTTATTAGCTTTTAAGAGTGAGAGCTCCTAAAGACCATCGAGCTTTGATCCACCCAAAAATGTGTTATTATCTATCGGGGTTTTTTACTTTAACCACTTAGTTCATGAACCATAACTAAGAGTTGCGATTTGTCAAGTAAAAACGTGTTATTATCTATCGCTTTAACCACTTAGTTTAACCAAAGGAAAGTATATAGAAGAAGGAAGTAAAGGAAATACGAGAGAAGAAATGGGAAGATGTGCATCCCATTAGTAGATAGCGAGCTAATTGCATGCACATAGAAGAAACTTAATAGATATGAACACACAAAATTATAAAACAAAGGCAGCTCTAGATCCAGATCTAAAATAACACAAAGTTTACTTAAGAGATCTAAGATTTAAAAGCAAGAAACACAGTACACCGTGACACAAAGTTCTCCGGAAACCTGCTCCTTTGTATTCCTTTGCTCCAAGTTGCTCTCAAGGGTTCAGCACAAAGTCTAGAACACAAGATTGCTTGCTTACAAATTCTGATCGATCATTAACCGGAGGTTCTTCTCCTACTTATAGAATGTAGGAGGGAAAGTACAAATGGAAAACTCAAACTGAACTGAAACATAAACAACAAGTAAAGATGACATTTGGCAATCATCCTCAACTATCTTCTCCTTAAGTGACACATGTATCACTTAACTAATAGAATGGTTCCACATGACTTTAAGTAATGGTTGCAAAACCAATAACTTAGAAGTTTTACAATTTCATCAGGAACATAGAAAATAGAAGAAGAAAGAAATAGAAGAAGTCATGCCAGCTGTAACATTTATGTCTTCTTCTTGTTCTGATATCGGATATACTTGTCGAACATGTAATTCAACATCCTTCCATCTGTTTTAGCCACTGCTTCTTTCTCTGTCCTGAATTGCAACAACCCTTCATTCAACACTTTGATGCATGCTTCCACATCTTCCAGCTCGGCCCAAACCTCATGATGTCCACTGCGGCGCCACCGATCTCTTGATAGAATTCATCGTGAAAGGCTTGGTAGCTTTATCAATTCTCTTTTGTACCATCAGAAGAGAACCTTCAGGAATTAGGCACCTTAGTTGAGGCGATCCGCACGTATGAAGTGACATTCCGTCCACTCTCTCCTCGGTGAAAGAAATGACAGCTGTCAGTAAATCGATGTCCTACTCTCAGTGCTGCATCCTCTTGACAAAAACTCTGCAGATTTCCAAACGGAAGATCTGCAAACTCTCAGTTTGCTTCCCCTTCTCGGTGATCCGTCCAGTGCAATCATTCCATGATCATACATCTCCGTGACTTGTTGATCTCGGCCAAAATACTCAGGTTACTCTCTGCAACTGTATTCATGCCTTCTATGTTTGCCATCAATTGCTTCAGTTGATTTGCTGCATCATCCATAACCTTTAGGCGGGCTGGCACTTCTCCAAGTTGTACAGAAGCTTGACGAATAATCAAATCCTTCCATTCGTCAATAGCCTTTACTTGATTGCTTGCGTCCTCCATTTCCTGCATAAGATGATCACTCACCTGCTCTGAAATGGGCTGAATGGAAGGTTTAGCAACCTTGGCTATGATCTCACATAATTGAGATACTTGCTTCTGCAGCTCTTCTTTCTCACCTTTTCAGTCGAAGCCTAAGGAATAAAGCATCCATCGATATGTCTGCGTGTCTGCTTGATCCTTCGGTGGTGGCTTGGCCAGGGGTACTTTGGTCATTGTCACATCTCTCCGTGAGCTCCTCCTCTATCTTTCCTTCTGCCGGAATTGATATCTCAGCAAACTTCTCTCCCGAATCCTCGATGATCAACCTAGAAGTTGCTTTGGCAACTTTAGGCCTTCTGTCTCTTCCGCCCAGATTCTGGAGTAGCTGCAAGTCGTGCTCCTCTAAGTTCATCTCCATTCTCACCACGGAACCAACTGCGAAGCCAACCATTCCGAGAAGTTACTTCTCGGAGAATGAGAAGTCGCTGAGTGTACTACCATCTTCCGCTCTGCATCCTCTCCGTCAAAAAGTGCCACAGTGTTATGGCTGCCATCTTGAGTCATCCAAGGACAAAGCCCTTTCGAATTCCGCCATCTGCAGACTTGACATATCCTCTGGAGCAGCAGGCGCTTGAGCAGAAGTGGTGAGGGAGAAGATGAATGTCGTTGGATTCAGTGGAGGCATGGAAGCATCCTGTGCTTTGCGGTGCGATAGTTGGTGAAGTATTGAGTCTTTGGAGAAACCGGAGTTAAAGTCATGGTCGTAGAAGTGATCCTCTCCTTGGATTGAGATCTTATGCACTTTGACTTCTCGACTTTCTGCTTTGCTTTCTCCTCCGTGCTTTCGCTTGAGGGAATCTCTGCGCCCGAAGTTGCCGTGACTTGATTCATCGATGCTTCATCGAGCAATATCCCTTCGTCGTGACTTGTTTGAAGTATTCACCAACACGACTCCCGACCTTTCTTGATTGTGTTGCGACCTCCTATGTTATTACTGCGGTATGGCTTTATCTCCTCCCATTTGATGGTAAGTGTCAGTACCACATTCCCATCATCTTTAAGATCCATGAGTATCCATGTATTTAGTCCAAAGTCGAACACTTGCTTTGTTGATAGCCTGCTGAAATCTCTCTTTCTAACCTCGTACTCACTTTTGCACTTCATCCAAAAATCTTCTAATGAAGGCACATGTGCGTACTCTGGGAGATTGTCTTCCTGGCTACTCCAAATGGATCGAAGTTCAGCCGTGCAGGGAAGAACTCTTGCTCATACTCGGATAACATTTGCGCTTCCATCCCCCGAGCTCTATGAATGCTAATGCATTGTAATATCCCACAGTGATTGGGAAGAAGCCCGTAGACTTGTGCCGCTTTGGCTGAAGGTCGTGTAACTCCACAAGTTGCTGCTTTCAGCTCCATGGCGATCAATCTATCATTCGGATACATGGGCATCTTTATTGGTTCTCCAGAAAAGCCCGTAACCCTGAGGTATGTGAAATCTGCAAATTGAATGAATAGGCGCGATCTTGGACACTGACTTCCCACGCTTCCTTGCTTACTTACTGTTGGCCTTGAGTCTTTGTCTAGCTGCGAGATGAAATCGTAGAAGAAGTCATCGTTGATCACTTTGAAGTCTTTCTCGCATGCGGTGCGATGGTATGGGTAGCACTCGAAAATGGGGTCCTTAGAAAGAACACCACATCTATCCGACTTGGAAAAGACGCCTTGTGAAGGCTGACATACACCAAGTATGAAGTCATCTTGAAGGCTGAAAGTATGCTTCACGTTAGGAGTTGCTCACCGATGTTGTTCTTTAATAATTTCCGACCATTGATTATAGAATCAACCTTGTTGATTTGATGGTCTGATGAAAGCATACATCCATGTACGGAAAGTGTAAGCATTAACCGCGCCATTCATCTGCATGTATAGCATTTGACGACATCATCTACCTCTGCTGCACCAAATTGGACCGTGGAAGAGTTCTCGGGAACTTTGAAGGAGATCTAGGCTTCTTCATGTATCGGCTTTATTCATTATGCTCACGCATCGATCGGCTCTATGCTTCTCCCATCTCTACCGTCGGCATCACGAATGCTAATGAAGTCACCACCTTTACGCATGCTTTGGAATCTTGAAACAATAATTGATGAACTCTGCGTCCAAACGAATTATTGTCTTTCCCGAAGCATCACGCACTGATCTGGATGAAGGATGATAAGATCTAGCACACTCCATCACGAACTCTGGCAATTGGGTTGTACATGGAAAAGTTGCAGCTCGGATAATTCCACTGCTTTTAACCGCACGCATGAGTGAAGTCTTTCCCGCTCTGGATCTATCAATCAAATCGGAAGAGAGTTCGGGCCTAGATCTGTGTCTCCTATGTCTGCAAGTTTGGAAGCGATGCATGACTCCATCGTGCTTTCTTTTTCATCTCCCTTCGCCATGGCTTTGTCTATCTTTGTCTGAATAATTCTTTTTCTTCTTACTTGGCCGGATTTCTTCAAAATTGGTGCAGATCTGGACAATTCTTCAGATTCGGAGGATATATGCAATGTATTGGACATTGATAAAAGCTCATTTTCCTTTGTAAAGCACACCGTATTGAATTCTGCTGCATTTATTCGACAAAAATGGCCACCGGAGCATGAATAGTGAATTTTAATTGTAAAAATCTGCACTTTTCAAGCCCGCTGCCCCAAAAATTGGTGTTTAATTTGCACATAAAGAGAGCATGAATCCTTTGACAACACTGAGCACTGTAACACACTATGCGAAACAATTATGCAGACAAAGATCAACCTCCTTCAAAGCATGCGCCAAATCTGGAAGCTTTTAGCCTTGTTGCCACCTTGTCTGAGCAAAATCCTTCTTCTAATGGGGCGCACTTTTCCACTTGGCTGCAATTCTTTACCTGTGAATCAAATAATTCACCCATATGGCTGCCCATGCTTATATAACCTTCACAATTCTATAATTAATAATTGCCCTAACAATTAAAGGCAATTAATTAATTAAAAATCATGTTTTTCTCTTTTAAAAATAGCATGTTTAAGGACAGCCATCCAATAAATTAAATTAATCCAATTTAATCCTTCACACATCACTTCACTTAAGCTTCACAGTGTGCTTTGACCATAGCCACTGAAAATAGAAATTAATTTAATGTTTTAATGCCTTTAAAAACATTAAATAACTCCCAAATGGGGCGCACTTTTTGAGAGGAAGGGGGCAGCCACTAAATAAATTAAATTTAATGCATTTAATTCCTTTCTTTTATTCCCTCTTTGACTTGTTGACTTCCTCCAAGCTTGGGCGCACTTTTTGAAAGAATAGATTAATTAAAATAATCACTTAAAGGCTGCCATCATCTCACCAAAGGGCGCACTTTTTGCACATATAATTCTATTTTTAAGAATTTTTCCACAATGGGATTCTTTACCCTGCAAGGCAGGCACCAAAATCCCATGATCCACTTAAGTGATTTGACTTTGACAATGGGATTATTTACCCTGCAAGGCAGGCACTAAAATCCCATGATTTCACTTAAGTCACTTTCCTTTTATTTTATCATGGGAATTTTTACCCTGCAAGGCAGGTAATAAATTCCCGCCTGCCTGCGGCCTCTAACTTTCCCACTGCAGCTTAAGTGAATTTTATAACACGGGAAAAAGTACCCTGCTAGGCAGGTATAAAATTCCCACCCTGCCTGCGGCTTCTATTTTTCCCATTGCAGCTTAAATCCTTTGTTTTCCAAAAATGCGCCCATCCCCGCAGGGGCTTTTCCGTGCACGACTTCGCTTTTTCCCGGTGATCCAGACCTCCGATGGCGACTTCCTCCGGGCATAATGTGCGTATATGTTTTCCAGCTGCTCCAGGACCAAAAATCGGGCTTACCCGGCAAAGGAATTGTTCTAGAGAAATTTCACAGAAAACGAAACGGGACAACACAAAAACACGAAAAATTGCCAAAAGTCACAAATAAAGCCCAAAACTTATTCCAAGTTAAAACCCTTCTGGTACATAAGAGTAATGACATATTCGATCATAACAGAGTTAAAACGGAGCGCAAATAGCCTCATACGGGGCTCAAAATAATTAAATACAAATTTCCCGCAGACAAATCCCGACGACAAAATATAACTTTGGGCATCTGGGTATTTGGCGAAAAAGGCTAATATGGCTCTTTGGGATTATCTTGGCCTTGTACTGAAGAACTTTCGAGGCAATAAAAACACAAAAGCGACCCATTATTTTAAAAGTACGAAATAGTCACAGATTTCGGGTGAAATCACGGGTGACACCACTTCTAAAAATTGAATTCAATATTTGCTTATATCACAACCACCAATGGCATCAAACCCCCACTAATATTTTTGTGTTGGTCTAATGTTGTAGTAGATTGAAGCGGGGGTTTTGCCAGTGCTGTGTTTCGCTTTCAAGAACATGAAGCCTACACCATGTCTCTCATTTGGCTGGATAGTGCTTCATTTCACCATCGGATCATGAAGTGATCGTACTCATAATATTTTTAGGTTTTATTTTGAATAGTTTTCTTGATGATGTAGCTTGAAAACTCAAAAATGGGGAAATTGAAGGAGATGAAAATATTAATTGACCTCACTCCCAACAAACTCCCGAGAAGGTGAAATTTTGTTGTTGTTCCCTCTCCGAGCTCAATTTTGGGTAAGAAACCCCCTGCTGCCCCTTGTTTCCTTGATTCCTCTTCCCCTTTTGTTGTTCTTATGAAAAATCTGCTCATAGTGAGAAGAATAGGGTTTCTAAATGGTTCTCGTAGGGCCAAGGGCCTCTTGGGCCTCGTATACATTTTCTAAAATATAACATTGTTTTTTGTACTTGGGGCAATCATATTTTTAATGTCTAACCCTGGAGGGAGCACCTAGGTATCCCCAAGATAATTGAGAGATATATGGGCATCACTAAGAGAATTGAGTGATGTCTAGGCATCACCAGGGACGGTTGAGGGAAGCCTATGCATCCTCCCAACCCATAAACACTAGGTAGGCTTTCGTAGAATGTAACACAATTCTTACATAATTCATTCCCATAGTTTTTAGGCAATCGCTTTAGCAATTGAATTGGTTATTGGCTAGGAAATGTTAAAAATGCTAAGAAACTCTATGACATTATCCGATTAGGAGGTGGTGGCTTGGATGAGCTGGAAGCCTTCTATATGTAATTTGTTTCCTATGCTATATTGTTTGTGAAGCTCAATGTGATGACTAATAGATTAATGAAGAATGAAAAATTGATTGGCCTAGATCTGTACATGCTTCTCCCTGAATTTGTGTATTGAAATGGATTTGACATCTTTCATATGTATGGAACTTGTTATAGAAAGGCATAAGACAATCAAAATGAGCTCAAATTGGTACCATAACCCTCTAAAAATTGGAGAATTGCCTCTATTTTACATTTCATCAAACTTGGTTTCTGCAATGACTAAGCTGGATCGACTTCTAGCGATGTCATACAAAGCCCTGATTGTATCCTCAAAATAGGTAAAAGACAGTGGTCGCTCTAAAACCAACATATAAAGCTGGTCGTAGGCAAGAGGTTGTTATTGCGTAATGCACTAAATAAACTAGGTTATAACTAAGGGTTGTGTTGGGTCTAGTAACAATTTCCTGCACATGCAACCTCTATTTAGAGAGGGGTTGAGGACCTTTCTAAAACTGACATTAAGAAGGCAAAAAAAAAGAGCTACAAGTATTTAGGCCAAGGACTGTGGGGTAATGGGTATTGGTCATGGTAATAACAATGCAATGAATGGAAACGTGTATTTGCTTTATGGAAAGAAAGAAAAAATTATATTTACAGCCACGTATGATCAAAATTAGGTCAATGGGACTTGAGAATACATCCAATTACAATAGAAAGTGCTAGGGTAAAAGGACCCTAGGATCAAAGACTAACTAAATAAAAAGAATAAAAGTATTGAAAATAAATAAGGGGTAAACCCAAAGCAAGGTAAAGCCCCAACTCATAAGGTTAAGATGCCAATACAAATAGTCGTGTGGGGGAGTAGGAACCCTCAATGAGCATAGGCTAATGAAAGAAAGATTGAATGGTAGTCCCATCAAACATCTCTGACCATGCTTAGGACAAAGGAATCATTTGTGCCATCATCTATCATTGTGAAAGGGCTAGAGTGGGATCGATAATAATCATTAGGGTGTGTCTACTTGGTTAAGGGGGCCAGGACAAGTTGAGTAACCCTAGAAAGAAGTAAGGCACTCCCCCTAAAATCTCTCCTAACACCCAAGGCCGAAAAAAAACTCCCATGGTAGCAAAGAAACTTGTAACATAAGTTTGTCGCCGAACTTCAGGAAGCGATCAAGAAGGAATAGATCCACACCCCAAATCCATGATGTTAAGGAGTAGATCCTCGTCGCCTTCAGATAGTGCGTTGGGAATGTTAATAGTGGTGTTGTGCAAAAATGAGCGCCACCTCACTAACCTATTCCCTCGCCGTGGGAAACAACAAGATATCAAAGGGCACTTAATGCCGCCAACCACTATGATGGGTTGAAAGAAAGAGGTGATCAGCAAGAACACTGCATCAAAGTGTGACCTCCCGAAGAAAAAGGGTCAAGCATCACAGTCCAAGTACTGAAAGAAAGTGGATAGAGAGTCACCCAAATCTCTATAAAAACAATGGTATGACCCCATATCTCGTAATAAATGAGGCATCTAAAAATGAAGTGCCACTTACTTTAAGGGGTCAGCCATCATTTCTTATGTTCATAAGCACTCCTTGTGGCTATTTAAGGAGGTCGCTTGGGCATTAATGATTCATGTTTTTGGTGATTATTCTTATCTTGGTGAAAGTTGGCTAGTGTAGCCCTTTTACTCTCTCTCTCAAGGATGAAACCCCTTGGGTTGAGGACCTCATCCAAGGACAAAAACCCTTGGTTGGGAAACTTGTGAAGGACAAAAACCCTTCATGAGGTTTTTGGTGTGCAAGCTGATCTGAAAAGTAATAAAGTATCTTTCTCTTGCATATGTGGTGTTTTTGGTGCAATATTATATTGTTTAGAGTGGAGCAACCTACCTTGGAGTGGAATTGGGGTATGTGTGATGCTAATTTGGTAAATCTGAAATTACTAGCTTGTTCTTCATAATTTATAAGGTCAATATCTTGAGTTTCATGAATTTTGGAGTTTTCTAAGTTGAGTTGTGAATTTTTAAAGTAATGCTGCAAACAAGGGTTTCGTTGAAATTCATATCTCCATATCTAGGGTATTAAAAATCAGATTTCTTGCATTATATGATTGTTGTTGATATATCATAATTTTAGAGACTTAAGTGGAGCTGATTGGAAGGGTTTTGAAGGCACGAAGGTGGGGTTGAAACCCCAAACAGGTCGCTGCCCTAGAACAGGGTTTTATTTGCAGGTTTACAGGTTTATAACAGCAGCTCAATAATCTGATTTGTGAGTTTTTAGTCATTTCCTGAGTTCCCCCAAAAGGGGGACATTACACCTAGATAAGATAAATGTTAGTAAAGTGAAATTCAAGTGAAATTCAAGTGAATACAATTATATTTCTATAAGATGTAATATTTCTAATTAAATGTAGCAATTATATCATTAAAAGTGTCATAAAAAATTATATAAGGATAAATATTTAGTACAATTAGCTAAAATAACATGGATAAATGACAAGAAAGGTAAAACCAAAACATCTTATTAGAGAAAATTTCAAAACCCACTCGTGTCTAATGTTCATGACACAAATCATTGTTGACAAGTTGAGGAAAACACTTTTTCTATCTCATAGGATATATGATATGTGAATAGACCAACATTATCTCAGTACGCAAGAGCAGGGGTATGCAAGGTGTGGGTGCACAACATCCAATGCAAGTTCACCAAACTTCGGTACATGGGTTCGAGGGTGCAAGGGTATGCAAGGTGCAAGGGCATGAACCCTTAAAACATGGCTATGCTGGATATAATCATAACTTTGTAAACTGCAGTTGTCAATGAAAAACACTTTTCCTTTATGTTTTAACTTTAGTCTTTAAGCTTTTAGCTGTTCCAGTTAGCTTTTAGGGTTACAACCTACTGATTATAATTTCTTATTAAATGTTTTTGTTTTACATACAAAATTAGGAGGGTGCAAGATTAAATTTGAAAAAATGCACCCAAGAGTGGGGGTGCAGCATTTTGCATAGAGTGCGGGAAAAGTACAAAAATGGGTGTGTTTTGCACCCGCATACCAGGTGCAGGTGTGCCTCGGAAGTGCCTAAAAATGGATGGGTACAAGCACCCAAACAACACTAGAATAGACAGAGGGAACACAATAAAAATAAGAGGTGATTGTGAGTAAACAAAATTTGACTTTTGCATTGGAATGCATGCATGCAAAACAATATAGTGCAATATAGTATGCAATCCATGCATAACACAAAAGTAATATGGCATGGTGCCAAAACGATGCTAAACTACATCTAGCTTTAGCAAAGTAAAACATAATTATAAAATGCTCAACACAAGTAGTAGCAAACAGATATGGCATACGATAAGGTTGTTTAACATCGCTTTCCTCACATGATGAATGTTCCACTCTCAACTTAGGAGAGCTTAATGTTTTAAAGTAAGGTTTGGTTATGCATACCAAAGTCGAAATGGTTCGTATTCATAAAGGTGTAAACTCTTTTACTCCTAGGGAAAAATAATATTATAATTACATTGGAAGATAAATATAAATGCCCAACACAAATAGTAGCAAACAGATATGGCATACGATAAGGCTGTTTTACATCACTTTCCTTACATGATGAATGTTCCAATCTCAACTTAGGAGAGCTTAAAGTTTTAAAGTATGGTTTGGTTATGCATACCAAAGTCAAAAAGGTTTGTATTCATAAAGGTGTAAACTCTTTTACTCTTGGGAAAAATGTGCAGATGTTATCATTTTTGCCTCAAAACTTAAAAAGGATGAGAATTTCAATGTACTCTTATTGCTTAATATAATTTTCCTATTCTTTGGTGTAATATAAGACACATTTCTTCAAGAAATAAGATATTCCAAAGTTGCTACATTAAGTCTTGCTTTAGTGAGTTTGAAAGATAATTACCAAATATCTCTACTTTTGAAAATTTCATGGTGAGACGAAATTGTCCTTAATTTCTACTTGATCGACATGTTGCTCTAAAAAGTGGATTGAGATTTCTACTTTGCTTGTGTAGAATTTTTCCTTTTCATCAAACAAGGTAAGTGGTAGTTTTCTTATGAATAGTAATCTTGATTTGGATGTTGAACAATATGCCCTTGGTCAAAGCTATAAATTTAGGAAACCATTTATAAGATGAGTGATTAGAACCTCCTCTTTGAGATGCAACGACTCATTCAACTTAATTTTATTGTTATGAATTGCATCATGTATGCCTACCTAAGCTAGTAGATTCAAGAGGAAGGCATTGGAGCCAATATCCTACATATTGGTGTATATAGTAAATGGGTTTAACCATCCAATGTTGCACCTTCCAAAATGATTACGCCTAATTCAATTGATGATTTTCTTGAATTTTCAACACAAAATTGAAGAGCTATAATGGTTGGTGATTTGTGTGCAAATTTATCTCTCCATGTAAATAAATTCAGTTTTTAAATAGGTCAAGCATCTTTAAAATCATTGGAAATTCATTGTCAACTATAATCACCAAGTTAGGTTGGTTGAGTTGGTAATTTGATGTAAGCAATAAGCCAGAAAATTTGATAGAATTCCATCCCTCTAAAAATCTCTTAAGGTCAGAAATTATTGTAGGTGTGAGCTGTACTTTGAATACCTTAACTTTGTCTATATTTACATGTACAACATGTTCATCTATAAAAAATAAAAAGCACTAAAGCCAAAGGACATCATCATCTTGGCCAAAAACTGACATTGACAAAGCAAATACATCACAACCTACACATTCTCCATATGTTTCTCTTCATTCCTACCTATATTACACGGAAACGGAAACGGATACGAAATGCGGAAACGGCAATTTTCAAAAAACCTTGGATACGAAACGTTGCGGAAACGTCCGTACAATATATTATTAAAAATATATATATATATATATATATATATATATATATATATATGCATAATACTCATTTTATAATTGTAAATTTGTAGACCATAAGAGATAATTGATAAAGCACTCAAAATATTTTGTATTCATTGAAATTTGAACTTCTAAAGAGTCATAACTCATCATTCAACATGGTTACAATTTCAATGATTCACATATACATGATAATAATCTAGATAAGTTAGACGTTTTTTTTTTTAAATTAAAAAATAAATAAATTCGGAAACGTTTCGAACACGTTTCGTACCCGTTTCGCGTTTCCGAAACGTTTCCAGGCAGAAACGTGGGCCCCTTAGGCGTTTCTTGGCTTCACAAATTCCTACTAAAAACAAGGACACCGTCCAAATAGACCATAGTGGGGGTGAAAAGACGTCATTGATACAAAAATTGCCAAAGACTTATCCAAAAGCATTTTATCTAAGGTACATGAGAGTAGTAGGTGCATCAAGTAAGACCAAAAAGCACAACCCACCACTTGTAGGGACTAAAAATTATTTTGGAGGTTTTTGCAAAACATCATTAGGCCCCATGAGAATTTAATGGTAGCCAAATGAACATTTGATCTTGGATAAAACCAACCATTCGTAGAGACCAATCATTGTTTTGCAGGTCGTCTCCAAACATTGTTAATCGTGAATGTGAACTTGATGATAACCAAATGAACATTTGATCTTGATTAAGTATTTGATCCCCTTTTTCATAGTCTATGCCGCCTTCAATCCTAAGAAGAATATAATTATTCTCAATCATTATCTTATCAATTGTGTTGTAGTTATTGCAAAGTCTCCTCTTCGTTGGACACAATAAGAGACGGTAACCACATGAAATGTTGGACCTTATTTTTCCATGAGTAAATGCTTTGATTTATTGTTCAATTTTTGTAAATTCCTTGATAATAGTATAGTGTGGCAACCTATTGGGAAATGAAGAACAGAAGAAAATAAATATAAAGTTGAATATCACACCAGGAAGGAGGCCCTTTCAGTTATTCAAATATACATACAAAAGTGATTTCATCTAAGCAAAGAGGTAACTTGTCTACATTCTCTTCTTTTACCTGACAATTAATACAGAGTCGTGACTTTATGCAATTTAACATGCTTGGTAGATGTCCTACCAAAATGTAAAAGTATCCATAAAATAAGAAGTAATCTTATTAACCTTATCTTATAAGTGCAAGCAATATATCATTTGATACCCATCAAGGAATGCCCAAAATAAAATCACAGCAATCTATGGGTGTGATATTACACTCAATTTTATCAACAAAAGACTCGATGGATAATGTAATGCTGCAATTACATAAGACAAACATAGAATGTCCCTCCTCCTTGATCCATCTCATCTTGTAAGCGATGTGATATGCTGTCAGTGGTAGCTGCAGCTCTTCCATCAACTGCTAAGAATATCTGATGAGACATACTCATAAGATCTGTGTATTTTATAAATATAAATAATGGACTAGTGTACTTTATTTAAAAATTACACAGACATGTAGGCTGCTTGTATATTCTTAAATGTTTTACATATATTTGTGTACATCTCTCTTCTCTTAGAAGCCTCCTTCTAGAAGCTTCATTTTATATCTTTTTAATCTTTATATATACATAATGCAAATGAGTTTGTACTTCTCTTCTAGTTGTTGCAATTGTCTTTCTTTAGTTTGTATAATTTGGTAGTAAAGCCTAGGGATTGCAGCCTCTAGATCTAATCACCTCAAGGGTTCCCATTTTTTACCTTTACTACATCATTCTTCTTATATTATTCAGCATCAAAGCTACTAATCGTGGCCTTTAGATCTAGTCTCGTGGGTTTCCATCGTTTACCTTTACTAGATCTATTGTCTTCAACAGCCTTCAGATTCAGGGAGTTAGTTCAACATTGGTGTTCTTCATCATATCAGCACTACAACTACTTACCAAGCAACAGTAACAGTCTCAAATATGCATCAATGTTCTAGTCATTTTTCTGTTTTTTCCTTAAAAAGATTACCTCATCTTGTAGTACAGATATCTCCTGGACAAAGCATCCGATCACAACAATCCTTTCACCATTAAAAATTACTCTTCGAGTGCATTCTGGCAAGTGGACACATCAAAACTTCCAAACAGTGTGCGGGATCTGCAACTTTGACAAGTTGGTCTTTGGGAACTGTTGTATTGTCCTTTTCTCAATCATGATACAAATGAAAAAAGAAATTTCCAGATCTTGCAATCTGGGTAAGCAAATCAAGTGTCATTTTTTGCATTGAGAAAATTTTCACATCTGCTTATCCAGAGGTTTTGTTTTCAAATCATTGGCTGGAAAACTTTGTTGGATCCTTTTTCCTAATCCCCAAGGGCTACAAAGGAATCCTCATTTCTAACAGGAATTAACGAGTATTAGCACACTTGACCAGATCCTTGTAAATCATGTTGGCGCTCTTGAAAAGATTATTCCCGATCAAACAGAGAACCATACCAAGCTAGTGCAAGAAATTATCAAAGTGTTCCATATTATGATTATGCCAAATCAACCACATTATCAGCCAACCATACATCTCCACGATGGTTCCATCTAGCAACCTGGCTCCACCTACACAGCCAAGCTTTTCGGCTTCACTTTCTACAATTGTCAAGGAAATTGTTGATTATCTTTCGCTCCCATGTCTACATGGTCCTCACCATCTTAGCCACAAGGCATCATGCACTCCTCAAATGATGAAAATGTTGTTTTGGATAGTGCAACTCTCCTAAAACAAATTCCACTCTTCAAATACTTTCTACTCTTCTACCTCAACACAAATAGAAATTAAGCAAACCAATGATGAACACCATATTTTTCATCCCCTTTCTCAATTGAAAGCAAGTCCTGATCTTGGGTGAGCTTCCTCATCGCTAATAGATGGACTCTCCATAGCTTCAAGTGTTGACATTTTCTCCTCCTGCTTCGTTACCTCCCATACGTTTTAATCCTAATCATGGATGGCACAAAGTGGATTCAGTGATTCCTAGGATTGAGTATGCTTTGGATTCAAACCTCAAACCACAACAACACAATCTTCTCAATATGGAGAGATTTTTCAATACAGATCATCAAATTCTGGATTTAAAAATATTAATGAGGATCCTTTTGGTATCAACAAAGCATATCAATCTGTGGGATATTTTTATCCTATATGTTCAAAATTCTCTCATTCAACATGTAGATTTTATCCATCCGGGGGGCTAGTGTACTTTATTTAATTGTTTTCACACGGTCACATGGACTTCTTGTGTATTATTAAATGTTGTACATATCTCTGTATACATCTTTCTTTATTTAGAAGCTTCCATGTATATCTTTTGTAAATTTTATATATGCATAATACAAACAAGTGTACAAAATCTACAATTGCAGCAATATTTTCTCTCTCTTGTTGCAGTTGCCTTCCTTTAGTTCATACTAATGGGTGTCAAAGACTAGAAATTGTGGCCTCTAGATATTGTCACCTCGGGATTTCCATCTTTTATCCTTACAGATCGTTTTTGCATCAATATCAATTTTTTCTGACTATTTTTAACCAAGATTAATTGTACCAGCTTTTTTGATCTAATAATTGTGTTTAAAATTTTAAAAACAGCCTACGAATTGCTTAGAAACGAAATCCTTTGCAATGAGAACTAGCTGGAGATTTGAAGATTAGGCTTTGATACATCGATTTCTATACCTTCAGTCTTTTGCTATGGTTTTCAAGCAAAAGCTTTCACCTTCTTTGTTTCTAATGTGGTGCATTCGATAAGGGAATGGTTGTATACCTTACGCCTACAATATCTACTCTTCTCATTGCTTTGAAAGACTTGGATGAAGAAGGCTTTGGACATGAAGAACTTTTGTGGTGACAATTTCTGTTGATGCTCTTGAATGAATTTAGCTTCAAATTTTACTGCAAGTTGGATTGATGAAATATTCAAGAGCTCTACTTCTTTCTGAGGTGTAAATATAAACTATAGATAAATTTAATATTAAGAGTGTTTCAAAGACCTTTTACTCCAGATTTCATGATAAACTGAAATCCCTTTTTTAGTGTTTTGAGCTAAGTTTTTAAAGCTTATAGCCTTTTTTTGGATCTTATTGTTTCCCTCACACTATTTAAGCTGGATGTAATTTTGAGTCCCATTGACCTATTTTAGTCATCCAGTGACATTGATACAATTTTTTCTTTCTTGTAGATAGTTCTTGTGTATATGTGATGACTATAATGTTTTCTCATTTAAGGAAATCATCGTAGATAGTTCTAATGTACATGCAATGTGTGTGATGTCGTCCTATTCAACATTTTCATTGTAGAATATGTGGCTAGATTTCTAGTGTTAGTGTTGTAACACTCCCTCGTCACCCATGTGAAGTTCATAATGTTTTTTCATCGCCAATCATAACCCTTAATACCTCCTGGTCATGGCCAGTCTGAAATCGACATCAAATGTCCAGGTTGATGTCATACCCTGTACGGATGCCCCAAAAAAATTCACTATTTAGGGCACAATGAGCGTTAGGAATTTGGACAAGCTGGGAGGACACAAAAAAGTGTTTTATACCAAAAAAGTAAAAGCAAACAAGTTGTTTTTAAAACAAGACAACTTAAACAGTTTGATTAAAAACTCTGTAAATTCTGACATCGGGGAGAATGTGACATCACACTGCACAGAGGTATACACTGTCTGGTATTCATTTAAAACCAATTTTTCCATCATCGGTAGATTGAAGATTTCATATTTCAAAGTTAAAGATGAGACATTTATACATTAATATGGGCAGAGGTAATTACTGGCTCATTTGAGAAACCAAAAGGAAATGGTTGGAGTCTCTATTTTGGCAGGATGTCTGACGTCGCCACCCATCATCTAGGCTGTTTGGATCAAAGTTGTACAGCAAACAAGCAGGCAGCCTAAAGTACAATTCAACAATGCGGTTTCCAAGACACATTGTTCTGATGCTCAAGCCATTTAACTTTAATTTTCCAGTTCTAGTCAACCCCTAAATTTGAAACCCATGTCATTTTTTTACTGTTGTCCACAGCACATTGAATTCTTTGGAGGCATAGATGTAGACAATGGCTTTAGTTTCAGGTGCATATTTATGCCATGTCAATAAAATGAGTATTTGATAAAGGAATGATTATATGAATGTGCAATGCACTTGTGACCTTTAATTGTACATTCATTTGCAATTATGTATTGGTAAGATTACGTACATAGACTTTTCTGTCAGCCATTATATCTATCATCTCCTTTTTTATATGTACTTATTGTGACTTTGAGTAGATAGAATCAGAGATGTTCATCTAAGAGTCTGTCATGTACCATATCTGTCAAGAGTCAAGACTAAACATATTGAAGATCGTGTACATTGTAATCATGTTTAATGAACACTGAATACATTATACATTCATATTTCTATATTGAGCTATGATTATTTTTGTAAATGATGACAGTGCGTATCTCTTGTGGATGGTACTAGTGTGCATGTGATGAGTGTGATGTTTTCCTATTAAAGCTTTCTGTTGTAGAATAAGTGGTCACGTCTATTTCTCGGCCTTCTTGATCTTTCCTCTATCATTCTTATCAGGTTGTGTTTGTTATGCCATTTCTTCACTATCAACATAAAAGTGTATATAATCATCAGATGTGAATGAGGAGAGGATTTCACCCATTCTTACAGCTGTTACAGAACTGATACCGCAATCCTTTTACAAAGTATTGATTAAGCAAATCAGGTGTTTTTCAATACCACTCTAACATCACTAAATTACAAGTTGGATAACACAGAAAAAAGAACATGAATCCAATCCATAAAAATGTGCTCCTTAGAAAGCAAGGTGCATCCTTCTCCAATTGGGAGTATGCATCCCTCTCTAATTAAGAGCTAACCAAATTTCCTCTAATTAGAGTTTCATGATAATTTCTTTGAGGTTTCTTTTTCATTCTTCAAGATAATATTTACTTTGAAATCAAAACCTTCCATCTAAAAGCAAGCAACCAAATTTTAGTTCATATCTCAACACAAAAATGTGAAATATGCATTAACGATGAGCTTTGAAAGTAAAAGAGATGATGGAAAGAATGCTAAAACGGAAAAATGCTCTACACTCTATTCATGGACAGAGATGATGACTAGATTTTAAAAAGTACACAAAAATATTGGAGACTTCTTATAATCACATTGCCACATTAACAAAGAATAACTTCTTTTGCATTCATCATCATTGATCACAAACGTTCAATTGCAAAAAAAGACAAATTTTTATTACTATTTCAAATTGGAATCTTTAGAATAGAAAGTTGGCATACCCTGGCTCTCATAAGATGGTCTAACAGTATATTGGCAGATTTTATGTCTCGATGCACAACTGGTGGTATAGCCTGCAATACAAACAATTCAATATTTAATCAAAATGTTGAATCCTAAGTTTTCTCAAAATCAATTCTCCCACATTGAACAATTATCATATCGCACAAAATATTCAACAATTACCCCATCATGAAGATACTCAATCCCACGAGATACATCTTGGGCTATGGAAACTCTCTCTTCCCAACTCAAGGTTCGTGCCTTCTCATCTATAGATATATGTTATATATGCAACCCTGAATTAGTCCAAACATACAGAACATATCCATACAAACTATATCATGCTTCAAAAAATTTGACAAAAATCAATTTTCAAAAATATAACTTGTG